>CM026218.1:8395401-8695401 GCA_014839995.1 Xenentodon cancila
ATATATATATATGTATATATATGTTGTGTATTATATATTATCATGTATATATATATATAATATATGTGTGTATACATATATATATATGATATATATATATTATATGTGTGTATACATATATATGTGTATATATATATATATATGTGTGTATATATATGTGTGTATACATATATATGGTGTATATATATATGTGTGTTTACATATAATGTGTATATAGATATATATATGTGTGTGTATATCTATGTGGTGTGTACTATATATATGTGTGTATACATATATGTGTGTATACATATATATGTGTATATATATATATATATGTGTGTGTATATATATATGTGTGTGTATATATATATATGTGTGTATACATATATGTGTGTATACATATATATGTGTGTGTGTATACATATATATGTGTGTATACATATATATATGTGTGTATACATATATATATGTGTATACATATATATATGTGTGTATACATATATATATGTGTATACATATATATATATGTGTGTATACATATATATGTGTGTATACATATATATGTGTGTATACATATATATGTGTGTATACATATATATATATATATACATATATATGTGTGTATACACACATATATAAGAAATTGACCAGACTAGATAAATACATAAACCCTCCTCAATCAGCATGTAAAAATAAACTATAACCTCCATTTTTTGGATTAAAATGTAAAACCGGTCAGCATCGGGTTGGTAGGAAATTCCCTTTTTCAACTCTGTAATTTAAATGGCATCTCTTATTACGCTCAAAAGAACTCTTCTTTCACTTTTATTTATTTAACAAGTCTTTGTGGTTTTCAACCATAAATCCTTCAACTGAATTGCAAGAGATCTGTTATTGTGGCTGTCGCCACACAATAATTAAGCCCCAAATAACACAAAAATTGTGTTTGTTCAAGTTGGACCATTTCAATCCGAGCCCAGTGGTGTTTGGCCAAGCGGTATCTGTGCGTATTCACACCTCTCCATAAACTTTGTTACCATCACGCTGCTCCTAAATCACGCTTTGTGTTGCATAATTCAACAGGCAAAGCTTTTAGCAATTCTACAATAACCAGATATGTCACACTGAAAAGAGAACGACTGGAAGCTGAAAAGAAAGGAAAAGCCCAGAGTGGCCTAATGAAGAGTTATTACAGAGTGTACGTGAGGAGCTGAAAAGGCGTACGGTCCGCTATGTCCGTGTGAGCTTCAGTGCTGCCCATAAACCAAATGCCACCGTTTCACCTAGGAGTTTTATGCCTCTCAGGGTGCTGGCCTTCTCTTAAGATCAGGGCCTGGAAATTACGCTCAGGCATATTTACAGCAGAGTTAGACTTGAATCATATTGAATTACTCAATGTATCTGGTTGGCTTATGTTTTTTGGACGTTCACAGTTTCGATACAAACTATTATTTTGACTCATCAAACCAAGTGATTTACATCAGCATACTGCATCCACTTGGCTGAACCCGGTCTCCTGGAAGCCAGAAGACGGCACCAATGTTGCAGACAGACGACTCTCGCGGTCTCTTAACAGCCCACGCTTGAACTTTATGGTCAAACATTATGACATTTGCATCCATGTCCCCATAAATAACAGCGAAAGTACAATGTTTGTTACCGTACACGAAGTCCCGCAGCTTTAGGACTGGGCTTTATGGGCCTCAGCAGGCACTTCACGGTTAAAACTTTGATAGCTCACATGAAAATGACCCCACTTGGACACAATTTATTTCCTAAAAAAACTAAAAAGATAGCCACCATTTTAAATGAGGTTGCAAAAAAAGGCAGCAGTGATTAGCCAGACATCACAGGATAATGATTATTTTTCCAAGAACAAAGAAAGACATGTAAGAAGGAAAAGAGCAGGATCAAACTTTGGTTGCCAGGGGTAAGAGGAGAAGGAAGATGATGCACTCAATCAGTCTCCGCTCTGAGAGGCCTCTCATTAACCATTTCCTGTGATAATGACGCCGCTACAGAACCTCCTCACACTCTCCTTCTTTAGCTACTCCCTTCACATTTTCCATTTCTCCCTACTTTAGTCTCATAGGGGAACGTCATATTCCTCTCTGTTATCTCCTGCTTTTTTATTCATTTTTCTCTCAACAGCAAGTCCGCAATGAACTGCTTACTCTCCCTCCTACTGCCACCAAGGATCTCACCCTAGAGAGCCACAGACTCACTCTTCTCTGCAAATATGGCCTCACATACTGTGAATACACAATTCAGTCCAAATGTTAAAAATCAGTGCCTGTTATATCTTAAACGGGTCCATGCGGTGTATACACTGCTCATGTTGGTTAATGTCTCTGCAAGTGCATGCGCAATACTTCGTAAGTGCGGTGAGTGCGGTCAATGTTGGCTTGCAGGTAAGATGTCAGAAAGGACGTCGGAGGCCTCTTTTGTTGAGATTCAAATTCAAAAGGACCCAACAGCATAATTAATTCCAAATTACTGGAAATATCTGCAAAATTAAGTGCTTAAAAGGTCTTTGTCTCATAAATAGATGTGAACTTTAACCAATGATACAGGCTCCTGTTAAATTTATGCCATTCATCTTCTACGTCGACCACATTTAAAAAAAAAAAAAAAAAGTCAATCAGTCAATGCATGTACTTACAGATGGATTTTCTTTAGTTGTTTTTGCTTTAAAATACATTTAAAAATAAATGTATTTTGCATATGCAGTTTATTTTCTTCTTACTGATTGTTGACTTTTGGACATGCTGAATTAATTTTTTTATTTTTTTGTCAAATGCATCTCCAAAGTCAGAGAGTCACAATGGCATAGCGGCTAGAGACAGTCTTCCTCAATCCCAAACCGAGGGGGGTGTCAGGAAGAGCATCCGACTTCAAACCTTTGCCGAATCAATACAAGGAACATGATGATCTAGTGTTGCTACCAAAGGGCCAGAAGAATAAAAGTCGATGTGGTTTCATAACTACACAAAAGTAGAAATGCATTTCAGATTTTTATTTATTTTTTTGACAGCTTTGGAAAGCCATGCATATGTTTGGTTATGTTCTACATGTTACTCAGTGTTCAATGTCATGCACATTAACAAAAAAAACACACACTATTACTATATGAAAAGGAAATTACCTGGTTTGTTTTGTGTTGCGTTTTGTTTATTTGGCATTACACCTGCTTGGTTAGGTTTTAGGAAGTTGTCTACTGGACAAAGATCGGTATTTAACGTAAAACACAACGTTCCACGTTGTTAATTTTAACAGATCTTCAGTACATTTACCTTAAACTGACCCTACAAGCCATCTTCCTGCTTGATCTACGACACTGGGGTTGCTGACCGTGCAATAGCGCCGTCTGGCAGATGACAATGGGCTCCGCAAATAAAAGTAGGTCACATTTCTTCACAGTTTAGTCTGTAACTACACTAGACGTGTTTGTTGCACTCCATAACAAACTTAAACTTGCTTCTGGTGTTGCTCACCAGGAAATGTGACCACAAATCCTGTGCCCTCGACCTTATACAAAACAATAGTTTCCTTCAGCGTGCATATAAACATTTGTAGCCAACAGCTAATTTGTGCTGGATTTCATCCAGTCACTACTAAAACTGCCGGGAGAGTCATTTTATGCACGACAGACTCTCTCTCCCCTCCTTGCCCACTTGCTCGTCCCTGACTAAAAAACCAGACCCCCAGGGCTCTTTCACAGCAGGTACTCCTGTGTGCCTACCCCCTCAACATCCTCCACCCACGCAGCCACCCACTCCTGCCTAATCACTCCACCCACATCACAGCGAGCACGCAGGAGGCCACGCTCCCTTCAGCTTTAAGATGCAACACTTTGTTACAGCTCTATTAGCTAACTAATCTGAAAGAACTTTATTTTATTAGCCCCTTAAGACTCCTGCCAAGGCCCTTTTCATCCTTTATGGATTCAGTAACTGCACAGACTCCGTCTCTCTGCCTGCTTCCTCATCCTGCTGTCTGTCTCAATCTTAAAATCCCTCCATCTTGCATGCTTGCTTGCGCCTTCTCATACATTTAAACTTCGCAGCACTTGCAAGGGTTGCAGCAAAGGTGAGGAATCGCACACGGAGACATTGAGAAATTGCACCACAACTCGCAAGAGTCTTCACTCTGCCAAGGTCCACTGCAGGCCCAATGAGCAGCATAAAAAAAAAAAGGGGCGTAAGAATTGAAAGGAAGGGAAATGCACAGGAGAGGCTTTCATGCTGCAGGAATATGAGCCTCTGGTAAAATCACAAACATTCAGGCACAATCTAATGTCCCCGCTGACTCCTACTGTTTGCTTGCTTTATGTGCAGTGCTTCTATGCAGTCTTCCATCACTCCTTCTTTTCTCCATCGCCCAAAAGCAACACATTATAAGGTGTGCAGGCGGATAAAAGGACCTCGGCATGATGCTGGGGGAGCCAGGGCATCATGAAAGTTAGGATCAGTGGTGGAAAAGCGGTTCAAGCCATGAGAAGTTCTGAGAGCATAATCATCCAACCCCGTCTCAGTGTGGAACATGAAACATTCATGAAACTTGATCTATTGATTCTTATTCACAGACATCAGTTTTTGTTGGGGTTTTTTTTTTTTTGGGGGGGGGGCTACATTTTATAAAACACTCATGAAATAGGAGTCGCGACGTATAAGTATAAGAGTAAACGTTTGAATCACTACCCAGCCACTGATGTTTTAAAGTTACTTGACTGTAAAATGTTATTTTAGAATTTGGTCGGCTTCATTTCACGTTCAGTTTTAGACAGTTGTGGTTAGGGGACAAAAGATGTGACACTTAGTCGGGCTTAAAAAAAAAAAAAGACTTGGTTTTTTTTTACACTTTTCGGTTCAGAGGGTCTTCCTGTAGGCGCAGAGGTTAAGTAGCTTAACAACTCTATATGAGATTTTCTCTTGTTCCATCTCGTCTTCTGTCACTCTCGTTTCCTCTTCCTCACCTCTTCATGACGACTTTCCTGGTTTTTGCAGCCACCTCGGTCACGATGTCCACTATAGGTCTGTGAGGTAGTATTTTACGGCCGTCGTTGACAGCATGTGGGGCAGCAGTCCAACATTATTTTGGGTGTTTTTTGCCAACGGTAGAGACGGCAGATCGTTTGCCCCCGGAAAGAAATCAAATGCCGCAGTAAATTATTTGCCTAAAGTGTCCCATGTTACACTATTTTGACTCCTCTTTATATTGATCGAGCACCATCAGTTAATTTTTTTTAAATCTCTTTGGTACTGTGAGATTAACGTAAACCTCCTCTTTCTCTGGCCTCCCTCTTCCACTGCTCCTCACGCACTGTGCTGTTGTTGGTTACCTTCCTGGACCAATCACACACACATTCATGTATTCCACAGAGACAACTGAAGGATGTTTATTTTTTATTGAATGGTGCTTAAGGGAGGTAGACCCCCACATGACCCCCACGCGGGGATAAATGTAAGGGATGCAATTAACGCTTCAATAAGCAGAAAGTTGATTTTGCAAAAAAAAAAGAGAGGGAGAGAGATAAAGTTCTGCACGCTCCTGGTATGACTACTTTTTCAAAACCTTATTTATTGCTTTACTTTTTTTTTTAATTGAATTGGATCAACTGTGCATGTCCTAAAATGACAGCTGCACAGCCAACCAGATGGTTTGAGATGATTTTCAACCTTCTGAAAGTGAGGAAAAGCATAAGGTGGCCTTTATGTGCGTGCATGTGTGTGTTAGTGTGTGTAATGGGTTTCTACACGAACTACTCATTCTGATGAAACACCCATTTCACTTTGTTTGGAGCCAGTTCGTCATTCACTCCCTGGTTCAGAATACAGGATGGGTTGCAGGGTGCAGGATACTGTGACGTGGCCAACCCAAACCAGAGCAGAACTACCGATTCTCCATCTTCACCTTCTCAATTCACATCTAACTTCAAATCTTGTTGCAGTTGCCATACCTCAGAAGTGGACAGGACCCAGACAGAACACACATTGCAAAAGAAGCACAACCCCATTGTTTAGCGGGAGGGTTGAAAGGCAGACTCTACCCCCTTGGACCAGCTGCTTTGTACAGAACTGCAAAGACACAGTTAAAAAAAGGGTTTCTGTTCTGCACCGCTGTTATATTTTCACTAAAACCTGTCACAGACATTTGAACAGTACTACTTTGCAAACAGGGCAGAATACGTCTCCCTAATGAAGAATGTCTGAGTAACAAAATGCAACAGTAGAGTTTGTTTCAGCGCTCGGACTTTGTCTGGTTGATAGACTTTTCACACAATGCTTTTATCCTGTTCTGATAAAATGTTGACAGCCAAAAGGTCAAGAAGCCTCAGCCAGCAGAGGTGAGCTTTTGATTCAGCAGGTGGTTTGAGATTTAAGAGCTTTTGCTCCTGGGTGTTCGGGATGTTTTTGTTCCATCATAGTGGCTATCATCTGATCTCTGGCATGAAAGTGCACGGTGAGGTTTTTTTGGTGAAGGAAGATCACAGCAAAGCAGAAGTGACATCAAACAGGCGACACGTCCACTTCATGCACTTCACTGAGGGTGCGCTTGGATGTCTTACTGGATATGAAAGGGGGGGGGGGGTGGCGGGGCGGCCCAACAGCAGTATCAGGAGAAGGCGGTGTACACATGCAAACGTATGCACACACACACACACACACACACAAGAAACAGAGAGAGAGACGGGAACAAAAAATTATGCAGTAATAAAAACACAGAGACAAAAACAGACACATGCATGGAAGAAACTCTAATAATACCATCAGAGATAGTCTGATTATATTGGAGGGCAGAGTGTGTGGGCTCTCTTTGATCTTCCCGTTTTCGCCCTCTCCATCCCTCAGAGCTTGTTGCATAGAAAAAGGCTGAGTAGAGCAAAAAGAGAACTGAGAAGGCAGCAAAAAAGTCTGAAAGGAAATACATTCAACTAACATTTAAAAGAAAATGGAAAAAAAAAAAAAAAAAAGAAGGTTGGGATTTAGTCTTGAGGCAAAAATAAGGAAACATGCATATATTCTTCTTGCCTGGCTGTACCTGCAGAGGGGCAACCGACAGTTGAAAGCCCACCACTCTCGAGGCTGCCCCTTGGGTCCGTCAGTCCAGCTGATAGCTGCCAGCGCAGGTCCAGAGTACTCCCCCATCGCCCATCGCGCCCTCCTTGCATAACCGACTGAGAGGCGTAGTTACTAATCCTAGCTGCCAGTCAAAATTTTCAAAGCTTTTTCTCCCAGTTATGAAGGAGGGAAACTGTCGGTCACAGAACGGTGGAATCCTGTAAGAGCTCTGTCAGTACAAGATCAAATTGGCTTGTTTGGCGTAGTTAGTACAACATTGTGGTGAACTCGTTTGTCTTTTGAGGTGACGACACCCCCCCCCCCCCCCCCCCCCCCCCCCCCTTGCACAGCACATTTTACTTTGCTTTTCATGAAGGACTGTGAGCGCAGACCCATTATAGGGAATCTGACAAGGCACTGCAGGTCAAAAGATTAAGGTTTATATATCTCTGAACCCAAGGGAGAAAAGCAGCCTCTGCAAAGGCCAAGCAATAGAAACTGTGAGGAGCCAGGAAACTGCATCCAAAGCTGCGCACTGCCCTCTGAATGCACAATGAGGACAACTAAACAGAGCCCAGCTGATAATGTTCAGTTGTTCTGCTTTAAAACTTTATCCACTCTCCTTGGGCCGAAGTTTCTCAACAATGTTGGACAAAAAATAAGAGCAGATAAGGAACATCTGTGCTGGTTAACAAAAAATAAAGATTTCTTAGTTAGTGTAACGGTGGCGCAGTCCATTTTTAATGTTATCTCAAACAGACATGTCTGCTTGTAGAGTAAGACAGTGAAATGAAAACACCAGGATGAATCCCCCCACTGCAGGTCAGGGATGTGAGGCATGTTAGAGCAAAGGCTGCACACACGGAGAAAAAGTTTGACTCTGTTCTGTCAAAAGTGAAAGAAAAACACTAAAACAAAAGTTAAACATACAAATCCAGGCTGTGTGTCGGAGGGGGCCTCCGGACTTTCAGTCCAGTCCTCCTTAAAGGAGACGCATCACGCTACTTTTACGAGATTTGACCATTTTTCTGAAGTATTAAATATCTGTTCCATGTTTGGGAGAAAACATGGAACAGACACGTTGTTTTGAAAAGATCTTGTAAGTACATAGATAAAACTGGGCTTGTGTACAGTCGGTTTCTAGGGGACGGCGTCAGCTTCATGACCCTCTCCTGCACGATGTGCCTCAGCTTTGCACTTCTCACTTTGAAGGTGCTGTACATGTAATAAGACCATCACGCTGCCCTAATTTTCTATTTGGGAGGAAAAAAAAGAACAAAAAAAAAAAAAAAAAATCAAACAACGGTAACTTGAGCTGACAAGAGTAACGCGGCCTCACGGCATTTTTACCAAAGGAAGCGACCTTCTGACTCATGATTTTAGCCAAAGTCCGGGCCACATTTACAGACAGAAAGTGGCTATAATCTGAAGTAAGTAAAAACAAAAACAAAAAAAAAGAAAAGAAAAGAAGGCATAGTCATGAAGTTCTTCAGCATTATTTACAATTATTAACGAAGAGTGGCTGGTTTCATTTATCTTCTATGATGCATAAAGGTTTACTTTGCAATGTATAGTTTATAAATAAATGGTAACTGTTAAGTTAAAAAAAAAAAAAGATTAAATACGACTACTAACAGCTACTATTCTGTGTAGGAAATCTACAGGAAAAACCAAACCACACTCCCTGCAGGAGACATTCGTTCTCGCTTCTGTCTGTCTTTAAAAAGAAGAATTCCCAAATGTTACAGTGTTTCAAGCTTAAAAAAGACACGTTTAAAAATGGCCATGCCATCAGGCAGCTGTTAAATTACACTTTCAGTTCGGCAGTCAACGGAAAGCAGTAGGTTTTTCTGAGTGAGACACATTTTTCTTCCCCTGTAAGCAGGAAACATTTTACACACGTTTATATGGTCTGTAGAAACCGTCGTCGTCATACGGTTTAGTTCCACTGGGGGTGCATGTGTGGCAATGGTTGGGTGTCGGGGGGGCTTTACTGTGCAGCACGCACTTTTTCGTTTGGCTTTTTTTTTGGTTTTTTCCCTTTTTTAGATTTTGCTCAAAGAATTAAATGATTAAATGCAACCCTTTTATTTCCATGCAAAGCATGTGTTTGACTAGAGTGTGTGTGTGTGTGTGCGTGTGTGTGTGTGCGTGTGTGTGTGTGTGTGGAGCCTCAGGGGCCTGAGGGATACGAACCTGCACGTATGTTGTGTTAACTTCCAGAAGGAAAAGAAAAGGAAGTAATTGACTGTCAGAGAAACGTCGCTGTTGACATCAAAGCAAAAAAAAAAAAACCCTCTTCCCCTCATCTCTGACCGTACTGTAGTTCGCAGTCCTGGAGCAATAATTGTCTCTGCAGTTTGCATTTAGTCATTCACTGGCCACTATTAACGTGCACTCTCCATCCATCTGCAAAAATAGACAGTCTGACTGCGTAGGATTCAGCGTACATGTGCAATAACTACTGACAACAATACAGTTTGGAAAACCAGAAACCAGATTTAAATGAAAGCTAAGAGGGATTTTCAGTAGGGCTGGAATTCACTGGTATCCGAATAGTCGTTCCCAACGAGGACGCCTAGTTAAGATGAACTGCAATGACGTCGCTTCCCATTTAAACAAGCAGTATAGCGCAAGAAAACTACACGATCCTTCATGCTCGCAGAGTAATATTGTATATTTCATCGCAGGAAGTGCTGTGGACATCAGATCGGATATATAAAAGCCCCCGTGATATGGATTATAATCTTTTTGCTGTGTGCACTATTTACCGGATTTCTGCAAACCAATTAGTGGAAGGAAACAGCGTCCTGGGACACAATAAATACTTAGGTGAGTAGGTGTAACAACTCCTCTTTTGTATTTGAGTGAATTTTATTCAGTTACAGTTCTACTGGCATTTAAAAATAGAGGTAGTGCAGGAGCTCCAGCCGGTGGAAGGAGGTTAAGATGATATTCAATGATGTTTAAATACATTATCCTTTAAAATGAAAGACTGAGGCTGGTCATGTCCCCACCTGTGAGAAAAGCAAACCCATGTCCCTATGCGACGTGGATGTACCAAGGATAATTTGGGTCTTTTTTACTCTAAGCTGGGCTTGTGATGTCACAGTACCCTGCAAGCCTCAACGACCCACTGCATGAGAGACGTTCAGACTCTGCCTGTGCAAACCTGAGTTACATGGATGTGTTATGTGGGACTTTTTCATTTGGCAGTCAGCTCAGACACTCAACTATGCAACGGATTTTTCTGTTTTCCCTCTCCCTAAAACATTTCCCCTTTAACTCCGAATTAAACATAACTGGATGACACACTGGTGTTCCATGCAAATCTCCATACCACCTACCCATCATATTTTCCACATCCAACCACAGGAAAACATTGTTATAACCTCCACTTCTTTGTTTAAATATAGCACACACTCTGGGTATAAATACCTGAAAGACAAAGCTGGAATTTTAAATATGACACAAAGCCACAGTATTCGCTGAAGGTTTTCACTTTTCACAGCTTTTACGATCAGTGTTTTTTTTTCCCCCCTTGTGCCCAATCATCATCCAAGCTTCTTTTTACCCAATTTCTTTTTATGGCAATGTTAAACAATTATAATTAAGTTAAATGCAAAGCAAGCCACTCTGTGCAATCTCAAGCTGGCGAGGTCGGCTGTGACACACGGCAGTTCCAGAGTTCTGTCATTTAATGAGAGGTTTACAGACTTCTGCCAGAAAAGGAAATAAGATTTAGAGGAGGTAGCGGCTCTAGTCAATGCACCCAGCTGTCCACTCTCCTTTGATCACCGGCGTGCATCATCTTCCAAAATGGTGATATTAATGTCGGAGCCCATTCCAGCAGACCGTTGAGCGCTGTAAAAAACAGCCACACATATTTAGCTTTTGAGTATATAGTCCCTGCCAGCTGTGCCTCCAAATCTCTCGCCACCTTTAACTGTCACACATTGGTTGCAGTGATGTACTGCAACGCCCGCCTTGAGCTCAGCCGTCATCTATTGTTGAACAGTAACAACAGGCCTCCTTCTTCTTAATACGCCTCTGTTTTACCGTCGAACACGCGAGGCCTCTTCTCAAGCAGCTCCCTTGTGCTGCGTGACGCTCTGTAAACACAGTCAAATGAAGGAAAGACTGAGGAGAATAGCAAAATAAGAGATGGAGTCGCCTTGAACAGCAGTTAATCAATTAGTCGGAGTGAATCAATACTCTCCGCCCAGCTTGGCAGGCTGACAGCACTCAGGTGTAATTAAAACTGTAGCTACTGACAAATCAGGATGGATGGATCTACCTGCCCATCCAGCTCAGCTCTGAAAGTGTGACTCAAATGTGCATATTTGAATGGAGCTCATGAGTTTATGCATGTGTACGCTTCCCGCAGCGCAAGTGTCCTTGAGTTGAAGTCGAGCACAAGAAACGTTGCGGGTCAAAGCCCAGCGTCCGGACCTCCATCTCACACTGTCACCTTCCATTATCCTCGGGTTATTCCCATTAAGTTGACTGCTAAGAGTGTTAAGTGATTTGGTCATGCGTGAAGTGCATCCATGCAAATAATAATCAGGATGTTAATCCAAATAATCTACATGTGGGTGACCGCACAAGTGCTAAATGTAAAAGAGGGCTGTGAAAAATGTTCTTGCACCTTTTCAGGCTTGTAAGGGGAAAGCGGGTGATATCTGATCTTGAGAATCCAATCAGGCAGCAGAACCGACAGCAGGAAGTGGTAATGAATGAGCGTCTGGCTCAGGAGGCTTGTCAGTCTACACGGGGATAAAAAGAGAAGGTTTTAAAACCCAGCCTGCGACTGGCCTGCAGCTAACTGAGGATGCTCCCATCACCCCGCAACCCCGCAACCCCCCACCCACCACCCCATCACCCATGCAGAGCGCGTTTTCCTGTTCGTCACTCTCCTCACAGAAGACAGACGTTTCCAAAGTACATCTGCTGACGAACAAATCATCCAAACGCGGCTTGGTGTTTACATGAGACGTGGCGGGACTTCTCAGCTGTTATATCACAGGCATCCATGACCAGCGTGGAGGAACTTTCTTTGTAACGCATATAAGACGCGTCTTGCTTCTGCCGAGGGAAACATGTCTGAAATCTCTCGGGAGTGGCGCTTAAGCTTCAAACAAGGGCAAAAAAGGAAAAAAAAAAATAAGAGCAATAGTTCTGAAACTGGCTTTATTAGGTAGCCATTAACTGTATCATTTAAAAGAGGGCAAACATTGAATCTATATTGCTTATACTTTATTTAATTACCATACTGTCCTGTTTCCACTACTCAGTCGACTGATTACAGAAACTAATTATCCAGCGACTACAGAGAAAGTGATGCATCATTTAAGACACTCTTCATCTAAAGCTAAGGAAAGAACTCAAATTATCGTCAATCATATGGAAAGTTCAAACGGCGGCTCGTTTGCTGCCTATACCAGAAGAAAAGTGAGGAAACGAGGTAGGCAAGTCAAGAAACATTCAAATTTCTGCATATGTTACCCAACATTTTAAACTGATCCTAAGTTGCTTACGTTAAGTCAACTCCTTCCTTCATATGTACACTCCAGCCAACATCTTCCTGTCTGTGCTCTTCTTCAAAAGCATGTGTTTTTTTCCCCCTAATTATTGTGAATACTGACAGATCACAGGAACCTGAAGAAAATCCTTCACAGGATCCAATAAATGGTGGCAACGCCACCTTTTTTTGTCCAAAATGTTCCTGTGCCTGGCATAAAAGACCATCCTGGCACTGATATCACATCCTGTCCTTTTGTAGTTCAAGGAGGTAAAAGTGGTGTCTTCAGTTTATCGTGAGCTGATTGATGGGAATTCCGAGCAAAAAAATGATCAAGATGTTAATTTTACATCTAAATGCAGTTACCTGCTAAAATGAAAAGTGCTAAGAAACCCTGTGAAAATGTGCCATTTTTCTGTAGTGGGAAATGTTCTCTGCCCTGTCACCGGCACAGATATATAAAAAAAAAAAAAAAAAGCACAGGAGAGAATATTTACAGCTATGAAGCAGGCGCGAGCCAGAAATGCACTAATCTCAGGTGTCTTTGACTTTTAGATTACTGAGGTTTCAGGTAAATGCATTCGCAGCCATGTGCGGACCTTAAAAGTGGTGGTCAAGTACAAAAGCAGAACACGGCCCCCTTATGAATACGAACGGTTCCCATTCTAAATAAATGAGGAGACAACTTTAAGTGTATTTTGACTTTTCAGCAATACAAACACATGCAACAGATTATCTGTTGTGCTGGCGTGCAGTGCAAGAGACCCGCTGGAAGCGCTCGATGTCAACAAGCTGAAAGCAGGCACCACCGTCACCTGTCGGGTCCAAATCATTTGGTCGGTAAATTGATTCCCTCTGCCTGCATGTATATTATGACAAAAGAAAGGAGTCCGATTTAACGGCTTCGTTGAGCTGCAGCCAAATCTGACTAAACTCTGCATGAAAATATCGTGACTGAAGTGAACGGTGGCTGCTGCCTTACCTTCCATGGGAATCCTGTGTCTGACATCCTGGTATTCCATGATTCTTCAGAGAAGAGAGTTGCGTTTGCGTACTCCAGTTAGTGCAACAATTGCCTGGATAAAGGTACCTGGGACAGTCAATGTTTGACTTCTTGGAGGGAGAGACGGGACGTTGGTTGCATCACTGCCTTTCCAGCTCATTCCATGTCGCCCTGTAGATTTCTATCCAAACTTAAGTTGCAGGTCTTTCCCTTACATGTTAATCACAAACGTCATGCCTTTGGTAGATTTTACCATCACATTCTGGCAATAAAATCAGAATGTGTAAATGTAAACAGTATGGATATTTTTCTTTTTTTTTTAAAAGAAAACACTTTCGGCGTAGCTGTGTGTATAGGAGATTAGAGACTCCTCCTGTACCAGACTGCGAAGGCACCACGAGGCAAAAACACATTTAAATAGCAGTAAATAATTGAATCAGAAACATATCCACTAAAAATAGAAAGCAATTTCAAAACTCAAATGAATAAACACACACTCATTCCTTCTATAATGTGCAAGTAATAGCTCATAACAGCAAGGTTATCCTTCAAATGCATCTGGAAGCCAGAAAAAGTCTCACGTTCTAATAGTTCTCTTCATTTCATGTTATTATTATGTAAGGCAATAAAATGTGTTCTCTCATCAAATCAAAGCACCCAACAAATCAAAGTTAAGGCAATTACAATCTTATTCCACCCTTTCAAATGGCAACAGCTGTTTCCCTTGGTCAAAATTGCTGCATAATTGCACACGGTAGCATATGGTTATGGCTGATTAATCCAACTGGGGGTGAAGGCCCCATTATTCCTGCATGGGATGGGTAAATAGGCAGCAGATCCAAGTGCTGGATAGATGGGTAATGGGATGGCGAAAAGAGGGAATGGGCCTTTGATGAGACGTCTGTTAAAGATGGTGTGATTGTCAGAATCGATCAGGCTCTCTACGGTCCCTATCTAAAGCCATTAAATTGATCTGCTTGTCATCTGGCTTCTTCGAGATGGAATCACGCCAGTAGTGCCAAACTATGCAGGAAAGAGGGAGAGCAGTTCAGTCAGAACCTCGTTTCAGCCACAAAATATATGGTTCTGGGAATTTTCAATTTGACGTACCTCCGTGAACTCAGCAACCCTCCCCTACCTTTTTGTTCACACCACAGCAGAGAAATGGTAATATCTCAAGGGGAGCTCTAACACGCTGTGGGAGCATTCAAGGGATGTGATAGTTAGGACTGTTTGCTGCTCTGTGAGTTTAAACTGGCCACCACATGTACTCCTACACACACACACACACACACACACACACCACCTACATGTGGACACCTCACACACGCAAAACGGTTTTCCTAAGGACCAACGATTAGAGGGTTCAGAGACGATTTCCAAAGTGCCCTGCCAATGTGAGCACTCTTCAACCGTAAACGTGCAAGGGTTTTCCTGACGTTCCTGTCACTCTGAGGTCTATGCTCATTCCCATCTATTTAATGGCTCTCCTGGGGTGTAACGGAAAAGCTTGCGCTCATGACCATATCCGTACCTCCTGCTCATGATTATGTTGAGGTCATTTCGGAAGGACATGAGCAGCACAGGTTTCTGGTCACTGAGACTCTGCGCAGTGTGGCCGCGGCGGTGACCATTTCTGCACTGAGACATTACAATTGATGATACGCTGGGGATACAGTGGTGATATCTGTCAACCTTCGTCATCGTATTTTCCATCTGCTCGACCGTTCTGATGCAAGCAGCGTCAACGCGCAGAATGATTCCTTATTGACTTGTGAATGTGGTGTAAATAAGCAGCACTGTGGTTTGACTTTCCTGAGCAGGACATTTTTTAAACAGCAATATATATATATATATTTTTTTTTTTTTTTTAAATGATGGAAGCCCCTAATGCAAGTCCTTCAATTGATTTCCATTCAAAGACAAATTGTTCACGTCAAAGCATCATTGTTGTTTACACACACTGGATCTGACAGAGAAAATCACAAAAGCTGTGGTTTTGCCATGAACAATGAAAGTGTGAGCCTCACCGTGCCATACATGAAAGAGTAAACACTCAACACCAGCAGATAAAGGTGCTAAAACACCCAAGCTCGGCTTTTAGAAATACGTCATGTCTTTAAAAGCACACCACCAACTAACGGGATAACAATTTAAGAAGGTCTGGACCTGAAGATTCACACAGCCATGAATTTGTTCATTAGATGGAGATAGTTCTCACTTTTGTCTCCTGGAAACCATGATGTGCAAAAGTCTTGGGCAGCCTTATTATGTTTTTTTTTAGTTTTTTTTCCCACAGTTCCATATGTATTTATTTATCTACTGTTTATTTTCAATTAATTTCCCTTCAGGCATCAAAGTATTTTCCTATTTGAACTGAGTTTAATTGTTTGATGTTGGCTAAGGTACAGAACAACATGCTCAATGTCTCCCAGCCACTTCATGACGTGCCGGATAAACACTGGAGCACTTTCAGCATTAGACTCGTACACCACAGAGCGCCGCAGGACGTCATTCCTGCCTGTGGCCATCACACTTTACAACTCCTCCCTCAGACGCTCCTGGCAGACGGTCGGACGTAACTCAACTCCACAAGCTGCCATCACAATCCCCACCACCACTTATTACGTATTAATCTATGCAATAATTCATCATGTAATACTGCACAAATGCACTTTATGTAACACCCATCCATGTGTACGGCACCATACCATAACAATTTGTACATACGCCACTACATATACAAACTAGTCACTATTTAATGTCACCTCTCCCAGAACCAGGCACAGATTCAAAAGAAAGTCCCACACGGATGTCCGGAGGAAATCCATTCTATTCAGTTTTTAGGGAGCCACGTTTATGTATTTTTTTTCATTTCCACTTCATATGGACGTCATTAAAACGTTGACAAATAAAGAAGACTAAGGGTTCCCATGATTATAAGACAGAGCTGTGCATTTTTTCTGCTTTTGCAAACAGCTGAACGGCTAAATACATCTAACTGCGTGTTATATTCTCCGCGGCAGCCACGGGTATCCTGCTTCGGTTAAATTTGGCTCTTAAGACGGCGTGCTGAGGATCTCATCTGTTTAGCTACACTTGAAATTAAGCAATGAGACAGTGCTGAAGACGGAGCAGAAATATGGCCTACCACTGTGGCGCCTAGTTACAGTTACTACTGTCGCAGCAACAGTAAAAGTACAAATAACATGCTAGAAGTCCCAACCGGACGGGGACGAGAGGTTTAAGCTGTTTGTCTGCTGTAACCTACAACAGCAGATAATGCAGTTCAAGTGTTACAATAACAAACTAACAATAAAGCCATAAACTCTCCCACCCAGACCCAACTGCATCACTGAATACGTGTTGTAATCCTCTGCTGGAGCTCATGAAATGGCTCTAAATTTTAGCAGTTGACTCAGCTTACCCTTGTGAACAACAAATCATCAAAGGGGCAGTTTATGCCTATTTTATGATGGGGGAAAAAAAAAAAAAAAAAAGACAAATCACCAACACTAGTGTTCCAGTTCAGACGGAGCCCCAATTAGTATATACGGCTGAACAATGAACTCAGCCTTGACGACTGAAGCCCAAAGGGAAACAAATGGATCGTCTGTTTTTGGAATGACAACAACTTAAAATTGTTTTCAGTCCCGCAGTTCATTAAACAGCACTGACCCTTGTTGGTCTCACTGTACAGTGACAATTCCCAGCCGGCCCGGGTGACCTCTTTTACCAGCCCCAGAGCCCAAATTAATAACCATGCTAAAACAAATAGGACAAGCCCTGAAAACCACAAACTAGACCCCTTTGTGTTGTGTTCCAGGCTGTGGGCAAAGGGACTGGTGCTCTGAAGAGGTGGTTTTTAACAACTGTAAGAACAGTAACAACTCTGCTGAAGCTCGGCTGCTTTTGTTCTGATCAAACTACCTGGGCTGCATGGCAATTGGTGGGGGGGGGGGACCATGCAATTCAAAATCGGTCCTTTTTCAATCACACTGTTATTTCAGAGATTACACAGCCAGCATTTCAGTGAAATGGACAGGCTGAAACTTAAGGATCAAAGGTGGCAAAATGTACCATGAATTTATTAAGAGGAATGAAAAGTGAAATGAAAAGCTGCCACTGCAAAGAGGGAATTCGGAAGCAAATGCAGGCACTGGACAGATAATACAGTTGTGACATGGTATTGATTATACCTCATCACTGTCACTTCGCAGCAGCCTCTCCGGAGCCAGGAATTTTATTTTACTATGATTTTTTTTTTTTTTTTTTTTTTTTTGTCATCTTGCTCTAAGTTAGACTGACCTTATCTCCGCCTGTTGCATTAAAAAGTGTTGAAAATGCAGTGTAATTTTTGGACTTGTAGAGCAAAAAAAAAAAAAAAAAATCCAAAAACGCTGCATATATAAAAACAGCATTCTTGGGATGATGTTACATTGCAATCAGAATACTTTATTGATCCCTGAGGGGAAATTGCTTTTTGTACAGTTGTACTCCTCCAGACAGTTTCCAAGAAAAGGTTCACACAACCACAAAAAAAAAAAAAAAAAAAAAAAAGTCTGGTTTGTGTGGCTCTTAAGACGCATGCATACAAATAAGCAGCCTATCAATGCATTAAGCACTAAGCTCGGTTGCAGGGTGTTGCAGGCTGGGTAAAAAGTAATAAGCAGGGCGGTGTTGTCCCACTTTTTCCCTTGGCAGACTCTCAGATTAAAATCAGCTTGGCATTGATCGGAGGCTTGTCGGGGGGGTTGTGGCAACATGTTGCTTCAGGTCCCTGCGAGTATAATGCAATTAGTCCAGCGTCAGAACAATGCATTTAAAAGGTTTTTCAGCGCAATAAAATGCACAGTGGTTCACAGCAGGAGTGGAAATTAACTGCCACAGTGGTAGGTGGATTTCAAAATCCACCAGCCGCTCAGTGTTTTTACCCGCTGCTTTTACTGACGTCATGCAAGAACATGGGACAAATAACGTAATAAAAGCTCGAATATACGAGCATAATTGTTTGGCCAAGTGATTTTTGTCATATTATTTTGTTAAAAAGATATCATATTGTGATATTATTCACATCGCTGTGTTGCTGTGGCAACCTATTGTGTCTCATGTAAAACATCCAGGTGAAACAGGGACTCGTGGAATATCAAAAGTTGCTTGGTTATTGATTATTATTATTTTTATCATATTTTTATGTACCCAGCATAGTAGTAGGTAGCTTGATCAAACTGACCTGCCAGTGCACAGTAACCCACACTTGACAAGTGGTTGAGGTTGGAAAAACTGCCGTGAATCAGGATTAGGAACATCAGCACCTGTGACGGACTGGATTTAGCCAAATTCCCCAGGTGACGAGGCTCCAGGGAATCCTGTGAGCCTGAGTTAGGATCGAATCGATCGATCGAATCGATCGGTGAACTGGTTTGTTTGTACGAATTCTGATCAGGAATGTCCACATGCACCTGCAGTCTAGTGCAACATCTTACTGGATGACAGAAAGGGGAAAAAATGGATTTTATTGCTGTAATCAAGTCCATTTTCCCCTTTATCATGCTCTGGCATCTTGGTGACTCTGCTCTTTAAGTGATCATTTTGTGAGTGTAACATACTCAAAGGTTGGTTTAAATCGAGCAGAAACTCGATAGGCATTCTAATAAGAGCCCTTTTGTTGTTTTAAAAGTGTAGAATTGCCTAAATTGGACAATGTCAGGCAGAATAATAAATTCAATAAAACTGGAACGGGTTTGGCAGTGGGATAGTGTGTAATTTAAACCTTGATTATGCTCAAGACAAAGACGTTTGACACACGTTCACCTATCTTTCCACCCGACTCTCTTTTCTTCTCACACATTTACAAAGCTGCATTACCAGGGATGTTCTTCTCACAGAAGACTCTGCCAGCCGCCACCGACGCTGAGACGTAATGACGAAGGTGTGTTCTCACACATTCATGTCAAAACCGGCGATCAGGCTGCTGAGCTCACACCGTGCAAATTTATATATATACACACACACACACACACACCCATTTATAACACAGAAACATTCTTTGCATCTGGCTTGAGAGTATACTCATTGTCACTCATCATGACATCATAAAGTGCAAGATACCCACTTCCAAACATTATTACCAGAAGTGTGGAAGTTTCTTGATTCTGAGACGCATCGTGACCTCTTGTGCACGATCCAACACTTTAGTTTTGTGTAGGCTGGAAGAATCTCACATTCTGTCACGGCATGAATGTATAGGCAGACTGTGATTATAGTGTATGTTTCTATTGCTGCACTGTACTGCGGGTCTATTCAGCATATCTGTGAGGGCCAGTGAGAAAAGGAATGAGCTATGTTTACACCAATCAATAGGTGAGAAGTTCACTAATGGGGTCTTCAGATGCTTTCCATTCATCCTGAGGCGTCGCCCCTGGCCACAGACAAGCCAAGTAGGGAATGGACACTGGCAGTGAGATTGAAGAGCAAGACATAAGGAATCTGTTGGGTCCTGCCCATGTGTACTTTTGTATCTAAAATAGAATGTCAATGAAGATCTGTCAGTCTGGCACCACCTCCTCCTCCTCCTCGTCCCATTATGATGGTCGGGTCAAGTGACTCGTCATGCTCCGACACGAGAAGAATCTTTTCTTTGATTTGCGGATACTGTCTTTTTCTTGCTCTATATGTTGTTAGATGCTCTGTTCCACTCATATCAGGTTTTAATTGCCTTTAAGTTTGTCAATGTTCTAAAATTTCTGCACAAATCCCCACTCGGAAGCCAACTTGCCCTCTACGTCTGGCTCTTATTGGAAACTGAGATCAATAAAAGCAGTCCCACACCAAAAAGCTTGATGTTGATGATGTGCTTAACGGAGAGAAATTCCAAAGGTTATCCGATGGCACCCCTTTCTTGGATTAGGCCCTTCCCCAGACGTTGGGTGCGAGGTTTTGTTCTCCCGAACCTTGCATAGTGAAAGTAAAGAGAACCCTCTGAGAACTCCATCACTGGACTTTTGACCATGAGTTTTCCTCCCAGCCCTGAATACCAAAGGCGATATGTTGTGACCTTTTGCCAAAATACTGGCTGCAAGGATCTAGGACAGCTTCAATCTTTTTATTTATTTATTTTGTCCTTCTTTTTGAAAATAATTTCACAGAGAACAGCTGCTAGAAGGAAACAGTGATCCCCAGTCTGTCAATTAGGATGAGTGACAAATCAGGACATGTATAGTCTGGAGACATTCTCTCAGGCCGTCTGTCTCCACGAATCAGTTACACTTCAGTCTGAGTGGGTTCGTTTTCCTGAGACGAAACCATCCTCACCGCCACCAGTCTGATCACCAGGAAGCTAAGGAAGAGCCAAGGCAAGCAACAAAACAAAAACACAGACAAACAACTTTCAGTTCTGAACTGGGACTCACATTTAGAGCTTTGATATCACAAATCATACAAAACTTCACGTAATTCACGCTATGTCACGTCTCTGTGTCAGAAGGTCACAGACTAGACTAGGCATAAATATCTTTGTGCAACGGCGGGCTTTTGTATGAAACGTGTATCTTTTCAATAGCCTATACCTGCTTGAGAGATATATATGAAAAATATCTCACGCACACCAACGACACTCAGATTAGGGAAACACTTCCTTGCTCCAAAGTTTCCCGAGTTTCCCACTGAGGGATGGGCTAACTGGAACCCAGCAGTACAGCAAATACAAAACACTTCCCATGTTTGCATCTGAAAGCTTTAACAAAACAAAAAAATGCCAATCTTTCAGTCGTGTAGAGATGATGTGCGATGGAGGAATTGCTGTGTGACTCCCAACAGCCAGCTGGCTGTTCCGCTGCTTTAGATTTCCCATCTGCAGTTGGTATTTTGACGAGATCCTCCATCAAAAAAAAAAAAAATAAAATAAAAAGGATCAGTACCAACAATCTGTGGCTGAGCTGTCAACGAGGATGATGCAGGTCTTCCAGAAAAAGGTTTCAGTCAAACAAAGTGTAATTTGTTTAAAGTGTAGTGGTACGAGTTCTGCAGCCAAGTACTGTATACTCATGCAGTGCACCATGCTCCAAGCGGTATGAGTGTAACCATGAAAAAAACGTGTTTTGGCATTTAAATTCATTTAAAAAAAAGAGACTCATCTAGCAGGACAGGAAGTTGGAGTGGAGCCAAGCGGTTCCCCTCACCTCCTAAAACGGGTTTGTTACTAACGAAGCATCGAAGATGAGTGGAAAACGAGGCGATGTAGACTTTCTTGAAAATCTCAAGAAACTTGAGGCCTTTTTATAACCAGACTCTCTCACGCACAAGCTTCACCAATGGTTCCACACCTTTGTATCACAATCATTCAGTGCTTACGTCATTCAGCCGCTGCGCCATCTGAAAATCATTTACCGACTCAGTGAAAATATCCGCTGTACTTTTATGAATATGTGCCGTATTTTCCTGGTCGCGATAAGAATGCATCCAATTTTACATTCTGCGCAGCGAGTCAAAAGGTTCTTTCAACTCCTTGCTATTCATGCAATTTCAGACCAATCTCTTTACAGATTTTAAATTGAGATGACATCCTTGACATCCATTTTTGCTACAAGGTTCATTTCTGGTTTAAAAAAAAAAAAAAAAGAAATTAAAACGAGACCGCAAACAAATTGTGTCCCAGCAACCCTGCGTTTTCTGTCCAAACTGGGGGAAGCACTCACCGCTTCCACAAAGAGCTCCTAAAGGCGAGCCGCGGCCAGTGAGCTTCATCAAGAGACGCTGAACAATAAAAGAATACACCAAAAATGGCGTTTAAAAACAACCTTCCCCTGTTGCTGCGAGCTCCAAAATAGATTTGTTAGATCTGACAAAACCAGCAGGCGAGCCCAGCATCGTCTCGGCATGACCTCCGAAAATGAAGAGAGTGAACAGTGGGACAGAGCAGACAGCTCTTACAACTGTCACTTTAAACGAAATGTCCAATCGTGAGTTTGAAGGGTTTAAGAAAACAGACGGGGTATGCCCAGGTGTCAGCGACCAAAAAACAGGAAGTTAAAGTACCAAAGCGTCTTTGATTGAAACACTGTTTTGGATGCGAACATGAAAATGACTCAAAGTTCAGATGCATGTTTTTTTTTTTTTTTTTTAAAGGCATCAGACGGGTACTGAAGTATATTTATCACCTCTGAGATTTTCCTTTCCCCTCCTCTTCCCTGCTGTGCAAAACAGGGATAAAATGACAAGTTACAGTGTAAAGGAAGCAGAGCCCATCTCTCTCTGCTCCACAAGCCCTAAAGCGAGACTCCGCAGCGCTCTGGTGTGATGAAGGCCATTCTCCCATCGTTAAAAAGCTGTTTCAGCCGACTGGTCATTAAAATGCGACGAAGCAGCAACCGACATGGCCATCCAAAGGCATGCTAGTGGTCTCATCATGTTCTTTAATCATCAGGTGGAAAGGGAGCATTCCACACCAGGGTCACTTTCAACGGGCCGCGCGCTGAACGGACTGAAGAGAGTCCAATTAAATCCTGCATTTTCTGACCCGAGAGTGAGCGCGTAATGGAATCTGAGGACTGCGGCTGGATGCACTGAGCAAGAAGAGAGTGAGAGTGATTGGCAGCACTTCATCCCCTCACACACACACACACAATCACACACAAGCATGATGCTTTACGCACCGTGCACATAGAAGAAAAAAAAAACACACACAAGCCTTCTCCCCAGGCCACTGCTCTACATGATGTGTTCCTATTTAACTTGCTTGGTTAAATAAGCACTCTGAGGGGGAAAGTGAGCAGAGGACTTGGTCCAAGCACCCAAAAAAAAATCAGACACGGGCAGAAAACAGACAGGAAACAATCACATCAGGGCTCTTAATCCCTGCAACACACCAGTTATCACTCACTAACGTCAGGCACCTGGATACGGCCTCATGAATGATGGATATCATCCTGGTCTTTTTTTCACTACCGCTCTTTTCTACATTGTATTAAGGAGTGAGACCAAACGAGGAGTTAGTCCATCTTAAGAGCTAATACTCCCTGTTCGCAGTGGCGGCAACAACAACCGATTCCCAACTGAGTGGATAAAAAGAAAAGAAAAAAAGTTCTCTTCGTGTCAGTCCTAATGTACTCCGAGCACGCCCGATCACTTTACTAAAGTCAAGCAATTACGCCGCACTTTGTGAGGAACCCATCAAGAAACCACACGGAGGATAGGAATTGATGGAATGTTATTAAATATAATGCCATTATCGCCTCCGATGATCGATGTGGTTCTTTGATTTCCTCATCTATTCTGAAACACGCACGAAATGAAGAAACAAGGACCCCGACAGTAGTTTTGAGAGTCAACACAGCTGCCTCACTGTCTCAAATTCCAAAGAGAACACAGCCAACAGGTCGGTAATGTAACACCTCCACTCCACTACAATGCAGACACACACTTCTGCTAGTCGCTGCATCAGTGGATTTATAAGTGTAGAAGTAGAGTCCCCTGTTTTCTCAAACATGGACAGGTTCTAAGGTGGGACTGATCTTTGATTCTCACTTGCAGGGATGTGATGCATGCCTGGGAGAAAGGATGGAGGAAAGAGAGCCCGTGGTTACAGCACACTTTCCTGCTCTGTATTCCCAGTCTCCAGGAATATTAGTGGGATCTTGTGGGATTGCACGGAGAATCTGTCTTTTTTGCAGCTCAGGCAATAAATCATGGAAAATGTAAAAAAAAAAAAATAAAAAAAAAAAAAGAAAAGAAATCTAATGCTGTCACCAATTCCCTGTAAAGTGCCACACTTTGTTGTTGTTCTCAGCTCCGCTCAGGCTGCATAATTCTCAGGAAAAACAATTAATTATCAACATTTAATACTCTGTGTGGCTGCGCCGCAGCGTTAGTCGCTGAATATCAATGCGCAGTTGCTGCGCTCGTTTTCCGCGTAAAGTTTATATTCTGGTAGAGAGAGAGAGAAGGAGCGAGAGAGGGGTGGGGGTGGGGATTCATTAATTAGTACTTATTAATCAGCTTAACATTTCAACAGCTTGGTCTCTAATGACACGTATCATTATAAACGCTCCTAACATCTGTTCCATCGTGAGGGGGGAAAAAATCAAGTGGAAATCAAATATTTGGGTCTTTTTGATCAATTATAACGTAAACTCTTTTTAATGGACTTCGGACAAGCTTGGCTGGACCTTGTGGAGTTTGGATATGTGGGGAAATAAGGCGATGAGGGATGCAGATGTGGGAAAAGTCTGACTGAAACCCTGAAAGAGAGTATTATATACATCTACTGCGTTCACATTGGAAAAGCTTTCACATAAACATTTTCACAGAATATTTCCACCAGCGGGCCTGTACGGTGACAGATCGGCACCGTGCCGGACCGATTCCCCCTCTTACCTTGAGCTGGCGTGGACTGGATGAGGAAGGAGAAAAATAAAATCCATGTGACGCGCCACGTTGATCTGCTCCAGCGGTCCTCAAACATTGTTCCAAACCGGGCCGGCTGGACAACAAGTGCCCGGGGAGGTGAGACGCACCAAAGTGAGCGAGTCCCGGTGTGGTTCTTGGATGCCCTCTCGTCCGAGAACCGGCGAGTACTCGAATCTGGCAGAGCGCGCCGAGCTGAGAGCGCAGACCCGGCCGCAGCCTGTGGGGAGCAGAGAATTTCAGAGTCTGTGTTTGTTCTTGACTTCTGATTCGCTCTACTTCTACAAACCCCCCAGATAGGATTTCTCTCTCTCTCTCTATCTCTCTCTCTCTCTGAAAGCAGCCTGCTTTGGTTTCTCTAAGTCCAAACAAGGTCCCTCTCTGACTGAATAAAGAAAAGGCGCATCTCACTTTTTTTTTCCTGATTTAAACCACTTGCGTCCTTGAGATGCCGCTTCCTCCTTCTTTATTCTTTCACTTTAATTTCCAGCCTCCAGTTTCTCCAAGATGAAAAGAACAGACTTTTCCTCGAATCCTTGTGTTTCTGGAGAGGAGCGACAGAAACGGAGCGCAAGCCCCCCTCCTCCTGCGCTTTAAAGTTCTTCTCCGCGCGGCGCACTCTCAAGGTCGCCAAATCCAGTTTTGACGGCAGAAGTTCGCCAGCTCGGATGGAGGAGGAGGGTGTGTCAGGGTGACGGGTGGGAGAAACCTGTGCGCGGTCACAGCTGCGGGGTGGGAGCTGACAGTGGAGGAGCAGAGCCCGGCGAGCCGGCGTGCGTCGGATGATGAGGACAAGTCCCCGTGTTCTTCATGAGGTAACGGTTGGATCTGATGTCGTGGCAGCGCAGCGCAGGTTGCCACCGTGCGGCCGAGCGCAAAACGGCACTCCCCGGTGCTACACAGCCAGCAATTTCAAGGGGGGTTTAACAAGTTTCCACATCACAAAATAAGATGGGATGGATATATCTATTTGTTTCGGTGATTCAAGGAGCGTATCCTCTGCTGGAGTAGTGGCGTTAAAGTAGAAATCACTACGGATACTTTTTTTTTTTTTTGGTCCCCATAATATTTTTTAATATCATTGCAGGGATTTTGATTTGTTTTTCCATTCTTCCTAACCAGAGTCATTTGTTAGATGCTTGCTCAAAAGTGACATACTTACTTGAAAATTAATGTAGTGTGCAAAGTGTATTTCGTTTTAATTTGGTTTCAAAATAAAAGGTGTGCTAACAAAAGGGCAACATTTAGTGTACATATAAACACAGAAAGTGAAGATGTTCCGCTGCAATAACTGCAATTAAATAAATAAATATAAAAAAAAATATATTTTCATAAATATTCCACAATATTTCCAGTTATTTTTTGAAAAGTTCTCTTCCTGTGCTGTGTGAGGCCGGGACCACACGGGCGGAGCAAACAGACCTGGGATGCTGACTGGAAGCCGCCCACCTTATGTCAATCAAAGTTAACTAGGTGGAGGAGCTGTGGAGTTGCCAGTGAACATTTACTGCCTTTTGGATGTTCATCCATTACCTATACCCGCTTACTCCTTCTCCGGGTCACGGGGGTCTGTCGGAGCCTATCCCGACACATAGCAGCTGAGAGGCAGAGGTCCACCCTGGACAGGTCGCCAGTCCATCACAGGCCACATACAAAGACAGACAACCAATCACACTGACATTAACAATTTAGAGCAATTTAGAATTATCAATTAACCTACCATGCATATTTTTGGAGGAGGAGGAAGCCAGGGTACCCGGAGATAACCCACGCAAGCACGGGGAACATACAAACTCCACACAGAAAGACCCACCAGGTCGGGAATCGAACCAGGAACCTTCTTGTTGTGAGGCAAAAGTGCTAAGTCACCGTGCTGCCCTTTCGAATGTTTAGGCGGCAAAATCAACCGCTGCATTTAGCCAATGCTGGGTTAGTACAAGCTACCAGTTTGCTTCTTTAAGCTTTAAAGCGTAATAATGACTAATCAGGAAGTGAGGATGGCTAGCCCGTGTCTAAGCCGACTGTCAATCAAGTCTACACCCTATATTAGAAAATACATTTGTTGCTTTATATATATTTACCTAACATTCACCTGAAATGCGCGGTTTTAACTTTTGATGTATGTAGCCTGTTTCCAGTTCTGGTTCTCTTCGGTTCTCTAAATTCACCTAACATGGTCCAACAAAATCCACACCCGTATAACTGTCACGGACATGAAATCTAATAATGGAGACCAAAACCAGGCTATTAATGTGGTCATTTCTGCTGCAACGATGGGCATTCTTACACAGACCGGCTCATTTTTGGAACCAGCCTCTAGTGGTCAGTCGATGAACTGCATTTCTTTTTTACTTCAAGGGTGGCTTCAATTCAAAGTTAGATTGTAAATGCGCTGTTTTAACTTTTAATGTTTGCAGCCTGTTGCCAGTTCTGGTTCTCTTCGGGACCTGCACCCTCCTGTTTAAATATACGTTGCTCCTTGGTACTTGGCATGTTTAGTTTGGGTAGAAATGGTTCTAACGGGCCAAAAGTTCTGCCCTTTCCATTTGTTTGTTGTGTTCCACATGTACAAATGTATCATGTTTTGTGTGATTTAACAATGTCAGTCCACAGGTGCTGCTCATCAGGAATGCGACGTCAACATCAGCTATGAGCAAAGACGACACGTGTTTTGGCAGGATTTTTATACAAACAGTTAGGCTATAAAATGTTACTTTAATTTGGATATGAGGTGAAAAGGTATACTACACAGCCAGGAATGATAGTGCTGCGTGTTATCACGTCTGCCTGTACAGGATGGAGGAGGAGGAAGAGGGCGAGGAAAGAAGAAAAAGAGCAGAGGGAACACGACTAGAGGTGGTGGAGAGTGACTGAGCAAATGCTGTCTCCAAAATGACAGTATCAGTAAAGTAGAGGAGCGGGAGAGAATGGGAAAGCACGAATGAGCTATGTTCCTGTCCTGGAGATGACGGCCCATGAGAAGAAGCTACCGCAGACCTACAAGGAAATAATGAATCATAGTAAAACCGGTATGTGTAAGGATTACTGCCCCCCCTCTGTTAATTTTTTATGTTTCTTCCATGTGCAAATCATGATAAAATTCATCGGGGTCTTAGTATTATAATATCCATAGATGAAGAAGTCAATTTTTTCCCCTTGGTATAATTTATTTAAGTAAAATGAAGACAAAAAGGGGGATAAAAAAAACAAAACAATAACCATGCAGGGAATGACAGTTAAATAGCTTGTAGCAAGTTTTTTTTTTTTCTTTTATGACATTAACAACCTCTCAGTGATGGACTGGTTACTCAAAAATGTATTCAATTCCTCATTACTCTTGACAGAAATAAAATTATTACTTTTAATAATTATTACATGGCAAAAAGTAATTAGTTATATTGATTATATCACTTTTTATTGAATCACATACAAGTGATCAATGTCTCCTTTCTCCTCAAACGTCAGAGCCATATGTGCCTGTGGAAGATTTCAATCCTCTTTGAGTAAGACTTCCCAACCATGTCCACAGTTTTAGGCAAATAAGACATCAGCTTCACCTGAAGTTCAAGAACAAGAAAAATGTAATATTCTGGTTACTTGTAACACTTATATAAAACAGCTCTTCTTATTGGCGGTACCGGTCATTTACAATTCTCAGTGAGGCATGTAGGGGCTTGAACTACAGCTCAGTTTGTTTTTCCTTTTCTTGTTGTTGTGTGTGTAATTACTTGAGCATTGTGAGGTCTGACCTTGAGGTAGATTTGTTGAGACATTCACTCCTGGGAAGATTGACAACTGTGTTGAATTTTCTTTTGATTTGTGAATATTCTCCCTCACTGTGGAATGTTGGGTAGTTTTATAACCTTTTCCAAATTGGTGCGCAGCTGCGATTGCTACTCTATACTGTTGCTTATGTCTTTCCCACTTGCCATTTTGTTAACACGCACCAAATGCTCTGGACTCAGCAAACTGCTCTTACAGAGATCTACACATCTGCTGTTGATCAGTTCATCAAGGGCTGCTGATTAGCAGCACCTTATGAAAACAGTAAGGGGTACTTAGTATTGCCCAACGGTTTTTTTTTTGTTTGTTTTGTAAGCCTTTATATTTTTCCTCAATAAAAAATGGCACAGTGAAAAATATTTATTGGGGTTTCTTTTAGGTGCCAAATAGTACAATTACTAGTACAATTAGATGATTTTTATTATGTTTTTATACACAAAAATGTAGGATTAAAAAAAAGAAAGTTTTCACCTTTGCACACGACTGTAGCTTCTTCTTCTCCTCACTGTGATTTTTTTTTTTTTTAAACATGCACCTTTTGGTGATGTCTTGCACAGAAGTCTATAATTGGGAGTTAAGAGAAGAACCGCGAGAGAAGTCCTCCTTTTCCGCCCCCATGGCTGCTCTGAGACCTGATTGAGATTTACCTGAGTGCTTACTGTGCCGAAACTCAGCAAGAGGGTGATTTTTAGAAAAAAGAAAAACCCTGGACGTGATATTTTGTTCGGCAGCTGTCCGCACACAAGAGGCGAGGCCTTTTGTGTTCCATTACCTCTCTCCTTTTCTGCGGATGCCAACACCGCCAGGTGTTCGCTCCTTATGTTGTTGAGCGATGGCTAGGCTGTGATCACAGGTGCTAAAGCAGCTTAGAGCAAGCTGTATTTACTTCAATATGAGACATTCTTTTTATCTCACCCTAGAATTAACCACACAACTGGTAATGATGATTTAGAGTTATCCGATTGCAATTAGTTCAAGTTATTATGAATCTTGCCCAGGGCGTCCATATTTAACACCATATTAAACCTCATCACTGGATGACATTTCTGGCACCGAAAAGAGGACTGAAAAGACGGGTGAAGAAATCTGAATGTAAATTACAGAACTAAACACACATTATTAGCTTATGCTACATTTTAACGTTGTAACCTCAACCATTTTCAGGGAAAAGTTCACCCACCTTCAGCTGTAAAGTTATAAAAACCAGGGAATTAAAAAAAAAAAGAACCTGATCCTTACCCGTTCTAAATAACAGGTAAATAAAGAACAAAGAGAACAACAACAATAAAGATTTATACAGTGACAGTGTTTACTGGACAGAAACAGCTAAAACGTGGAAGCAGGGTGCGAGGGACCGAGCTGGTCAAGCACGAAGACACAGTTGGTTTCATATACCCTATCCCGACGCATAGCAGGCGAAAGGCAGGGGTCCACCCTGGACGGGTCGCCAGTCCATCACAGGGACACATTCAAAGACAGAAAAACAACCACGCTCACATTCACACCTACAGGCAATTTACAAGTATCAATTAACCTGTTTTTGGACTGTGGGAGGAAGCCGGAGTACCCGGAGGAAACCCACGCAAGCACGGGGAGAACATGCAAACTCCACACACAAAGACCCACTGGGCCAGGAATCGAACCAGGAACCTTCTTGCTGTGAGGCAACAGTGCTAACCACTAAGCCACCTTTTATATACCCAACAATATACAAATGATTAGGGCGCTTAAAAGAGATCAAATGAACAAAATCAAACAGAGTAATTACAAACTGACAATGCAAGAAAATCTTAATCAACAAAGAAACAAACTGACCTTAAAAAGAAACAAAAGGGACTTAAATACTGGCTGATGAGCCCAGTGGTTCACACCAGGGGTAACAGCTACTAGACAAATACTAAACACATAAACAAAAGAAACAGAATCTAACAGTTAGTTCAACAGTTAATCAAAAATTAACAAAATGAGAAATTCAAGAAAATACTTAAATCAAAAGGCAAGTATATCTAAATATTTAACACCTAATGAACCCCCACACCCCCCTGTTGAGGGAGCTGCCTTGGTTCAGGCCCAGATTTGGTCTGAACACCTGAGCTCGCTTCTGCCCCTCACCCCTCAGCCCTCACATGACTCCCAGCACCAGTAAAAAGAAACCAAAGATATTAAATGAAGCAAAATTTAACACAGTTGAAATACAATATTTAAATGTGCGCGCCTACAATTAAAAAAAAGCACTTTAATTCAATTTAGACTGATGTAAACAAACTGGTGTTTTGTGATGAAGAAAAATATAACAGAAATGTGTAGGTCCACGGGGTTACCGCCTTTTAATGTGTGGCTGTGGGTACGGCCATCACACAGGGTGTGGGGAGATAAAATTAAAAAAAACAATCAAGGACTCCGTCACTGCTTCTGTTCAAATTACAAGGACCTGCTATTGATTAAATGCACTGATTAAAGTTTTTGCACTTTGCTTGTCTGAACTATTCAAAAGCATGTTAACCCAATGCCAAGGAGAAAAGAAATCACCAATTATCTAAGAAAAGCAAATCTTGCTGCCCATTAGCCTGGAAATAGCCATTTCCAAAGTATTTGGCATCCAAAATTTTACAGTGAAAAGTATTTTTCACAAGTAGAAAACATTAAAGACAGTCTTAGTAAGTAAGTATGTTAACAGTCTTCTTGGGAGTGGATATCCTGATAAGTTCACTCCAGAGTTAGTGTGTAATGTTCAGAAACACTGAAAAAGTCCACGGCGGTTCATTTGGAAAAGACTAAACAATATTGGCTTGTTTGAAAGGGTTGCCAGGATAAAAAAAAGTTTTTATCCGGAAAAGAACATGGCAACACAGCTGAGGTTTGCAAAGTTGCATAGAAAAACAAAACAAAAAAGCAGTTTGACAGTTAAAGCTTGCGTGAAACTAGATTGTGAAACCAGACAATGATGCCAAACCTGCCATCCAACCTAGAACTGAATGGTTGGAAAAAGGAAACAATCAAGGTATTGCAGTGGTGCAATCAATGCCAAGACTAAACCAGTAGAAATGTTGTGTCGGGGAGCTTAAGAGGGCTGTGAATCAGCAAATGTCTCCAAACTTCAATGAAGTAAAGTACAGAGAATAGTGGTTCAAAATTCCTCCATATTTTTGTCAAATATAACGACACAGTGCAGATTGTTGTTGTTGTGTTTGTTGTTCCACAAAGAAGCTTCAACAAAACGCTGAACTTGAGCTTGAACATTAACTCTGAGTATGTTGCACCTGAACTCAGGCAAACTCAGTTTTCCATCTCATAAAGCGATGTTACTTAACCTCGAGCAAGATACGTCAGTTAAGTGGGTTTCAGAAGCCGAGGTAACTCATGCCCCAAGTCTGTTACCATGGTAACTGAATGGCTTAAATGATTTTATCTTGTGATTTTGCCGTTTCTCCGAAATATTTTTTAAAGTGAATAAAATTGAGCCTTTTATGATTTTGCTCCCAGTATTGCTTGTACATGACAGTGAGTATTGAGAACAATATTTACATTCATTTGTATTCATGCAAAACAGTTGTTAAACAATTCAATTCGCCTACGCATTCAGTAACTCTGCAATTTTCTCCCACATCAACTCTCCTCTTTTGGACAACAGCCATGTTGCTTTTTTTTGTCTGAATATATGCTTATATTTTTTTATGATTGCACTAATCTGTTCGATTCTGCCATGGGGAATCACAGTATCTAGGCTCCATTGATTTTGTTTTTTTTTATAGCTGTGGTGACTCTCAACCAACTGAACCAACTCTGAACACCTTCATGAAACAGAAAAACTCAGGGTTTGTTGACTTTGAGTTAGTGTTTTGACTCAGAGTTTGTGAAACCTCCTTTGTGAAACAGCCCCCTGATCTATGGAGCATCAAAACTACAATAATAGTGGCAAAAAAAAGCAACACACTTCTGGAAATGGCTGCTACTGTACGTGAATATAAAATAACATAGTTTCAAAAATACATCAGGTTGGCTGTACATCTGCCAATAAGATCGGAAAAGAATTTATCACATAAATGCATGTGTGATCACTGACGTGAGTAGTACAAAATACACAAAATAAATCTGGAGACTTTTTAGATTATTTACTTCTGGAGGTCATATTTACGATGCCCTTTTTTATTGGATTGTTGGAAGTTGGAAGTGATGACATAAGTGAAGATAAAACAATATAATTCAAGAGAAGTTAGAATTTCTTCAAAATCATAAGCTCATATTGCTTATTTCAGGCTAAACAATGTTATTTAATTACATTATCTTAAAGATGAATTAAAAGATTAAGTAGCATGTACGTTTCCGATGTTTTTAATGCACTCTTTTTCCCTTTTTGAATCTGGCGTTTATTTAACTAGATAAGTGATAAAACCTGCCGTCTTGGAATACCCCCACATTCCGGTTCACCATAACCCGAACAAACTTGGTTATGTTTAAAGTGCATGTTCCCATACACTCATTTTTTAAACTGAAAAATACAGGTTTACTCTTTCCTTTGAGATTACTTAACCAGGTAAGTGAAACAACCCTTTCTGGAAATAATCCCCCAGCGCGCCGTTATGTCCTGATATGTACAACCTCAGAACTGAGTGACGTTCTTCATTACATGTCTGTGAGTCTGGAATCTGTTATGTGATTTCCATCTGTGTATGGAATGAAAATAAGTTATTTATTATGATTTTGGCTGTGAGAGATCACATTAGCTTTGAAAAAAAATGTTAAGGAAAGAGCAGAAGCCATTTGTTATGCAGCTCTTTATAATGCTTCTCCGAGTGAATGACTATTTTGTATAATTTAGTGGAAATCAGAAAAGAAAAAAAATCTACCCTTTTCTTCCTGGAATGAGAAAGACACAGTCGCTCAGTCTGCTTCAATCACTGCACTGAATCAGATTCATGTTTTCTAATGAAAATTCTTGTTTTACAAGCTCTTCTTAGTGACTGAATTTTCAACACTGTTTCAATAAAGTTGACCATTGACATAAAAATCCTCGTCTTCATTCATTTCTCTGAACAAAGTAAACTACGTGCTCAGAGCTAAAATTCCCCCTCCATTTTTAAGTCCTTAAAGAATGTAGTATAGAGTTGAAAAAGAAGGGAGGAGCAGAGGAGCGTCTGAACAACAAAAATACATCAATGAATCATCATAAACATTCCCAGGCCAAAGCTTTGATCCACAGCTCTGACTTTCACATAAATTGGGTCAGGGCTTTACCTCAAATAAGGTACGATCAAGAGTACAAAGGGACAAATAAAAACGCTAATGGCCTGGTAAATCTAAAATTGCCTATCAACTGCACTGATTGAAAAACAGAGGTCAGGGCTCCAAGAAAAAGATGAGTCTGAGGGAGTGGTTTAAAAAGGTCTGCCCAAAGCTTTGACTTCCTTGTTCAATCAATCCTGATTGTTTGCGCCTGTGTTTCGTCAGCCCCTGTGAGTATATATTATCTTGGCTGTCCCTTTCTCCCTGTTGGTCTGTCCGTGTTTCTTCTCGGCTCAGTTTTGGCAATCAGTAACATATATGTTTCCCAATGAAAGTTTACAGTCCTTGGTGTGGTCATTAGACTCAAAAAATGTAGTTTGTATTTCCCCAAGATGTCCAAGATAACCACCTCCTCGCTCTATAGCAGTGTTTCCCAACTGCCCTTCATGTTCAAGCTGACAGTGATCCATTCAGGAATGATTGGGAAGGGAAACATCTAAAACAGGCAGAGCAGTTTGCTCTATAGTGTGGTTGCTGTTTTCTAGTGCTGTCCATATATGTAATGATAATTATTGCATCTTATGTTATTGATTTGATTTTTAAAAGAGCAATTTATTCCACAATGCATGATGAAAACTAGTGTACATCCCATGCTAACTCCATTATCTGGCAGCCACGTGTTACATTTTATCTGTGCAATGACACAATTACCACTTGTGACCACAAATAACCCTAGTAGGGTTTGAAAATACATAATGCTCACATCATCATTCCCAACATAAAACTCCCCTGTATAGTGGGGGTGGTTCCATCAGCTTGTGCATTTTTCAGTTGGTTGAACACCAGATGCACCACTGCATTCTGCATCACCTGTAGAGGTTTAACCATACACACCACAAGACCCTAGAAGTTCTTTCATCCATGTGGACTTAACCGAGACAAGCTGAGATTCATGCCAAGACCATGGAGTCAATTGTCTGATATGATATATATATATAGCTTGCTCAGGCTTAAGAATAAGGTGTATGTAGCAAAAAAGAGAGAGATCCCCAGCATAGAGCCTTGGGGCACTCCTGGGGAGTGGTGATGTCATAGGAACATTTGCTCTGATCAGAGAACTGGCTACTGATAGGTGTCACCTTCTTAGTAAAAAACGAGGCTAAGAGGTAAGTAGGTGTTGATGCCTGGGTTAAGAGTTAAGTAGTGATTTGAAGGCAGAAAATTGTTTCTGTGTGTTTGTGGTTCTGCTAAATACAAATCAGTTTTATTAGTGCTCAAATCAGATGCAAAGGTGGATAAGAGAGCCTGATAGCTCTCCAGATCAGGAGGACTGCTGGATTTATGCCATTTTCTCTCAGCAGGTCTGAGAGCGATGTACATTTTGGCATTCATTAAAAAATGTTAAAAGTACCGTGGTTATGAACAAAAGCTACTCCTGCCTCCGACCAAACACGGGTTGTGTAAATTAGTGCACGTAAATATTACTGCTCGTTATCAGACCTTATAGAAATATACGGGCTGTTATAATTTAATAATATGCAGATACAGTATGTGCTGTCTCCATTAAGAGGTCTCTAATTACTGATAATACAGATGTCTGTAGCAGAGAGGTTTGTTAACACAGAATTTTCCTCGCATCCATTAACTTGCATATGTCATCTTGTTTCAGGCCTGTGCCTTGCCAGTCCCTGTCATGCCAAAAGCCTACAAACAGAGCAAAATGAAATATTTCTCTTTTGAACCACTTGTGTTAAAACAACCTCTTCAGCTACATATCTGGCTCTTGTGCTCTCCTCTCTCTCCTTCTTGCTCTCCCTTTCTTTCTTAACATGTGCCATGTCCACAGATTAGGATGCAGAACGAGGATGCATCTTTGCACCTCCCTGATTGATGGTATTATTTTTAATGATGTGGCCAGTTGGCAGTAGCCAGACATTCATAAACCCTCTTGCGATCATATCAAAGTTTTAATCAGCAATCATGAATCCATGCGTTTTAATAGATTTTTAGTAAGGAGGTAAATCATGTGCAAAATTACTCACAGATTTAAGATTTCATGAGTGACACCCATTGTTGACAAGCTATTGGTGAGTCATTAATTTAAATCAGGTGTGTTGGAGGGGAGAAACATCTAAAATATGCAGGACACTGGCTCTCGAGGACCTGGATTGGGAAACACAGCAGTGGCGGATCTTCACAGGACGAACAGGCAAACGCCAAGAAATACCAGGGAGAGGAAGAAGTACCACCATGTGACAAAATCCCGTATTGTTCTGTTCAATTTTCTATCTTCATATTTATTCTCATGGACAGTTTTCAACTTAGAAATTGTAACAACCCTAGTTATAGGGCATTTCTCTCAATTAGTACACTTTTAAGAAGATGCGTCAGAGAAGAAGAACTCTCATAACTAAAACGAATGCTCCACCCTCTCTCCCACAGCTCCGGCCAGTCTCACTAGAGATTTAATGAATCAGGATGAGTGGTGGGTAATAGGAGCACAGTGGGAGGCAGATGGGGTGATCGGAGTTTCTCACCACCTCAGAGGCTAATTACAGTAAAGATCTGCCACAGTCTTCCTGTGATCGAGGAAGTCTAATGACTTCCCATCGCTGACCATCGGAACGACCTCGGGCAACACAGACTAACCAGAACACAATTTGGAAACCTAAAGTTGTATCTGTGTTTAGTCACATTTATGTCAGGTAAAAGCTAAAACATCGTGTTTTGGTATGTGTGGGGCTGTATTTTTTTTGTTTTTTTTTTTACAGCTATAAATATTACATAGTGGGTTTTGAAAGAAACAATTATTTGTAGGATTATTTTTCTGCTGTATTGAGTTTGAGGGTAAAACTAATATGTATGCATTTGACATCAGCAGACAAACAAAGCCCCAGTCTAATTAGCATTCTCACAAAATAATAACATCCTGATCTCAATATGCTAAACAACTAAGCTGCTAGTTTTGATTGATGTTTTCTTTGATAAAGTACCGTCCAAGGCCACGGTATGAAAGTGCTACATTCGTAGGCTGAAGGCAAATTTGCATTGAGCTTGCACATGGAAAAAAAAAAAAAAACCCAGTGATGGACAGTCTGAGTTCTGCAGGGATTTTTAATCATATGCATCTTTGCAGTTGGAGATGAGTTAAAGAAAAATCCAATAGCAGTCAGTGAGAGAGATTGTTGGAAATGCAGACAAAGAGGAGCAGAGCTGTTGTTCAGACATGTGGTCAAATAGAAGGGAAATATGTTAAGGGTAACCGACCCAACCTTGGCAAACGAAGGCCAGCAATCCAAACAGAAAAGTAGATTTATAATGCAAAATATCAACAGAAATCCGGAAGGCATTTAAGAAATAAATGAACTGAACAAACAGAAAAAGTGCACTTGCTTGTTGCCAACCATATCAGTCCAAACATCCCACTGACTCAGCTCTCCCATTTCTGCTAGAATTCCCAAATGCTATGGATATGATCACGCTGCAGCCGCTGACTCATGCATCAAGGGTTTATTCATATACCCTCCCTTTTTCCACTCTCAGAAGACAAAACCAATCAAATTCAGAGCAACATAAGCGTTTAACTTGCAGCTTTGGTTCACCCAAAGTGACCCCCACAATGATTCATATTCATGCTCATTATCAGTCAGTAAACAACCTGGTACTTGCATTTTTGATACCACATCAATACAACCGAGGTGAATACAACTTTATTTGTTGTGGTCACTGCAGACTTGAATGATTGATTCAAGAGGCAAGTTGAAGAAGTAACCTGGTCCTTTTATTGACTATCTACTGCAGATGTACAACTCACACTGATACTTTTGCTAAACCATATTTACTGATGTTTACCCATGAACTTGTTGCTAGGCAACACACTCTACATCCCTTCTCTTAGATAGGAGGCTAGACAGACAAAGGGGCACACTAAACTAAATAACTTACTTTAGGACTACAGTATTCAATAGTCCCAATACAACTTGATGTGCCCATTTCCTGAGAACTGGAGTCTATTCATTGGCAACACTATGTGTGCTGTGTCAGTGTGAGTAAATGGTCGGGTTCCTGCTTGATGGCCATTGGTGTCCTCCATTGTTTGCGGGGGATGACAGTGATTCTGCAGATATGCTGGTTTCTGAGCTTTCATATAAAAGCTGTTAGACTGTGTAGCTTCCCGTATCACAGATGACAGCTTGTCATATTCCCACGCTGTTTACAAATTTTACCCTCTACGCTGACTGCAGAGGTTGCAGCTCCCATGCCAACTTGGTTATACTGTGCCTTCTTCCATGCACTGTCTGATTTTTCTTTTTTCTTCTTTTTGTTAAGGTGGTCTGTAAACCATATTGCACAGTAAGAAGTAGCCTAGACTTAGTCATCGGAATCAGAGACCTTGTGTGACATGCCAGCAGGTGTTGGGCTTGTGAAGGCTTGTTGCATTGAGCAGAGTTGCATAGAGGTCTGTCCCATCACAAGCATACTTTTCTAGGAAGGGTTTTGATGGGCAAACTTCATGCTCTGCCAGGCCATTGGACGTGGGATAAAAAGGCAGATAGTGATATATGAAAAATCCCACATGCATGGGAAAAATCCCATGCATGTGCAAATTGTACAAATTGTACAAATTTGTCATTAGATGTAATAGAATACTCTGGGGAGCAAAGTTGTATTTTAGGGTTAAAACTGTGGAATTTGTGCAGCTGTGGTCAACCTTAAACCACCTGGAACAGTAGCTCATCAAGTACTCGTTGCCGCTTTGTGCCACACCCCTTTAAAATGTCTGCTACCGTGATGGAAAGCAGAATGTCGAATCTCACAAAAGATCATCGACTCCACTGGTCCTACGCTTTGTTGCCAGGGTGCTTGTGTCATTAGTAGGGCTCATAGAAAAGAGGGGCAGCCTTAAGAACACATTGGCAACTGGCTTCTGAAACCAGTGGCTTAACCTCCACTTCACGAGTATTGCAACACTGTGGTGTTTTTAGTGCACCCTTTAGTTTTTTTAGACCGCTGATTCATGGCGCTCATGCCAGCACTGTTCTGTGTCCTGTTGAAAGCGTCCTCACAGAGCTGCAGTTAGATCACCGTAGTTTGAGATGTGCTCGGATAAGTGTTAACCCAAGTTTATCTTGCGGCGGTGTCATCAGGAAGACTGCTTCGGTTTTGTCAGGTTCAGGTTTCACACCCTGACCATATCCATGACCTGGCAGAGGGAGTCATTATGCCTCTTTTATTGATTTTCCTCAACTTACGATGTCATCCACAATGATATTGCATGGGAGTCCAGAAAAGAGTAGCTCCACACATCACTGGATCATATTGCTGCTTGTGGAAATGCCTTGCACATTTGTCTTTCTGTTTGAAAAGCTATAAGCACAACACATCACTGGTAATGCCACCCAACATCCCATCCTGTATCTGTTCATCTGTCAGGTTGCCAAAGTAGCAGCTCAAAGTTAGTGGTCTTATTGTGGACACACAAATATTTTCCCTCTCTTTCTGATTGGCCGTATTGAATGCATGTCTGTCCATAATTACATTCTTTAGCAACAAACATGGTATCAAACTTTATCAGTATCCTCAGATCGGCTTTGACTTTCTTTCAGCTTGTGGAGAGTCCAGCCATGCAGTAAAATTATTATTATTTTTTCAAACTTAAACCTGGTTTCCTGCAAAGTTTTCATCAAAAACCAACTGGTCTAAATGGCACAGAACTTGTAGGTGTGAAAGACCAATTGATCCAGGAGGCAGCGTGACTAGGTAAGCTGGTCTTTAATGACTAACCACTGCAGACGTACAGCTCACACTAATACTTCTGCAAAACCATTTTTACTAATGTGGTTACCCATGAACTTCCATAACTTGTTGCAAAGCAACTGCGGCAACACGCTCAACAGTCACAACATTGAACAGTTTAGAATTAGAATAACCCTTCTTCTGAAAACGATTGATGCCATGGTCTTTTCAAAGGCTTTTTTGACTTATAAAACTTTCTGGCACCTCCCCTCTGAAGGACGTTTTAACTATAATACTAACAAGCTGGATAATGTTTATATCCCCACCAAAATGACTTTGCAGCTATATTTTTATTTACTGGCAATTGTTAAACATATTTGTTTGTGTTTCTTGCATTTGGCAATGATATATATATATATATATACTTTTTATTACACATTGCTTGGGATTTATAACAATGCTTTATTAGTCATGTTTAAGTGTAGGCTACTAAGGACGCTTTGGATGTGATAAACATATGCTGTGTATTCAAAATATACTGTGTAGAATGCCTCAGTATTAATTAAGCCGATTTATCTTCACAGAGTCGGACACAGATTTCTTTAGAAGGTCTCAGTTATAGCAAGCACCATGAGGTGGCTTTGCTTTACAGTTCAATCAATTATTAACTATTATTCAATCAATAATTAATAAAAAGCTCAGAGGGTCCCCCTGTAGACATGGAGGATAAGCTACTTTTCTTACGCTGTATAAGATTTACTCTTGTTTGGACTGTTGCTGTGTCACTCTCTCGCTTTCTCTACTGTAATTACTTTCTCTTGTACCACAGGGTACAGTACAGAAGTTTCCCTTTTTGCTCCATATCTTTGCACATCTGTTCATAGCAGCTGGTTTTAGGGAGTACATCAAGTCCCTCACCTGCAGTACCTCTGGTTGTGCTGTGTCTGGATTTAAAACGGGTGGGGAATCCTGGTCCTTGAGGGCCGCTGTCCTGCATGTTTTACATGTTTCCCTACTTCAGCACGCCTGATTCAAATGACTGGATCCTCAGCTATTCATCAAAGCCTACACGTCTCTTAATGACACAACTATTTTTTCTATCCATCCGTTATCTATTCCCATTTACTCCTATTTAGGTTCCCAGGGATCTACTGAAGCACATCCCAGCTCTCTTCAGGCAAAAGGCAGGGCTGAACCATGGACAGACACACAGTCCATATCAGGGCCACATACAAAAGCAACTACGCACATTCACTCCTGGAGTATCTGGAAAAAACCCACACAAGTATGGGGAGAACATGCAAACTCCACAAAGAAAGGATCCTGATGAACTCAGAAGCTTTTTGAATCTTTTCCATTTAGATGAAGTTTTTTTTCGACACCGGTTTGAATACGGTGCTGCATATGGGATTTCTGCTGGAAATTCTTGCACTTTCCATCATCTACTTTGACGTGTAACCGTGGGAAGTTATTTAGTAGCAGTGAACTGAGTTTTCCAAAACCTAAACAATGCTGAGAAAAAGACCCCCAATCCAGGCGGGTTGTAAAGGAAATGGAGAAGAAGTAGGGCAGGAGTAACGGAGAGTAAGAAGGGGATATTCTAAATGATTTATTTTTTTCAACTGTCATGAACAGCTTGACATCCCTGGAACTTAAAATGGAAGAGCTTGAAGCACTGATGAACACAAAGCGAGACTGTTGAGGATTAAAAACTTGGGCCATGTTCCATTAAACAGTATGGACAAACGCTAGGACGTGAGCTTTCCTCCATGTGATCTGTAGAGTTCAGTCATTTTTATTTACTAGTGTGCATGTGACAGCTCCTGTGTTGCCTACCTCCAAACACTACACCCCAATGGAGTCTTATATATCTTATATATATCAATATCTGGAGAGTTCAACCATGTTGCTATCTCCGCTATAAGTCCTACTTTTCCATCAGTACAATGACTAATTTTACTATTTCTTTTTATTTATTTATATTTTATGTTCAACATCCATCCATTTTCTGTACCTCCTTATTACTGTTTGGGGTCTTGGGGATCTGCTGGAGCTTTTCCCAGCTCTCTTTGTGTGAAAAGCAGAAGTATGATTTTCTTTTAGGTATAATTTTCCTTTTTGGGTGTAATTTCAAGTATTCGATTCATTCGATTTCTATTCCATATCATAGGACTAGGAGACCATATTTTTAAAATTTCTCTGAAGTTTTCTAAGCCCACATGTTGTGTCTTTATTGCCACTCGTTATCACCCGAAGGAGCCTGCTTTAAACCTGCTCTGTGTTGAAAATGTATCAAACTGACACCATCTTGGTACGTGTTCCACCTTTTATATAATATGAAAACATGAACATACTTTATGTACATACAATAAAGAAGTGCCTAAGCCCCACTAAATGAAAAGGGTATGTGCAGCAGGACTATTATGAATAACCGCACAGTCACACTCGGCTGATTTCTTTTGAGCACACTAGATCAAACATTAGTCAATACGGAGTTGTAATTGGTGCACACATAAAACCTTGGGCACCTAAATCAGATGAAACATTGATGTTCTCCCACCCACTGATATGCGTCCAGGTCAATGCTTGTGTCACTGCGCCTGGAGCCAGGAAAGGCATTCAGTGCCCAGTTCGCTGATACAATGGCAGTATGTTGCACTGGTCTTCATGATGGAGACTTAACCTGCACGCCCCCCCACAGTGGGGAAGACAGTTGTGAGTGCTGGGCGGCTGCAGATTTATATCCACTCCCCTTCCTCCTGAAGGAAGACTTGCATTGACTGATGGTTGACTGTCCTAAAAGCGTTAGTTGTAAGCTTCCCTTATCAGTTATCAGTTTAGTTGTTTATATTCAAACTGTTAAGCAGGTGTGCACCTACTGACCATGCTCTTTATGTCCACATTTTGAGTTTCCATTGAAGAATAACCGTGTCTAAACTACTATCTTACATATGTGTATCTGGTCTTTCTCCCTATATGTTTACAAGGGGAATGTAATAGTCGGAGAGATCTGCATGCGATACCCAGTGTTTGTCTAGTGACTGCAGATAAGGAGCAATTACCTTATGAAATTCATCCTCAGCCATGTCCCTGTCCTTTTTTCCATAAGAGCTCAGAGAGGTGCCTGTTTCATGTATGCATCTCAGTGGAAATAGAGATTAAATGGAAGAGCAAGGACACGAGATTGATTTACCCCTTTTGTGCGTCAAGTTGTGCATTGCTGCCTTGCATTAATTGTTTTGTTTCCCATCCTGCTGGATATTCACGCACGAACTATCCATGAATGCACTCAACCTTGTGTATTCATAATACAGGCCATATCATTTATGAAATCTTGGTAACTTATTGTTTGTTATTTACAGACTCAGTAAAAGTTATTTGAATTACCCTGAATAAATCATAAATTAAAAGCAGAAAATGCAAAACAAAAAATAAAATCTAAATGCAAAACAAGAGGTTAGACCATTTCTTAATTAATGATTAAAAACTTGATTCTGGGAGTCTGAAGAAGAGCAGAGTGTAAAAATTAAAACAATTTAAAGCAAACATACAGCGAAATGCATGACAGAATTGTGCATCGGGAAATAGTTGGAGATCATTCCAGATCTGCAGTTAATTTACTGAAAAATGTGTTTGTGTACTCGGTGAAAGGAAGGCTCTCCTTCCTTGATTGTAATATTTATTTCTTCTTAACCTGGAGGGCACTTTGTTGTGAAAGCTGACATCTGAAATGATAGACAAAGAAAGAAAAAAATAATTTTTCTTTCCTAATTATTTTTTAAATTGAAACACTTATTACACCTTATTGATTTGGGCTTACTTCCCTGCTTGGATCACTTGCCGTAACTGATGCCAAATATTCCCAAATCTACCAAAATATCCTATTCCATAGTGTCATAGGCAACGTGCCTACCAGCTGCTATTCAGAGCCGTTCACGCCGGACACCCTATGAATTTGTTTTACCTGAAGCAGTTCTATGAAACGGAATGGTCAAAAATTCCTCCTGAATGTTCTGCAAGTCTGATTTGGAGCTGCTAAAAGAGCTCGACTGAAGGTATTGCTGCTTATTAGAGGTTCAACAAGCTATTAACTCATATGGTTCACTTTGTTTTTCCTCCAGATATTTGATTTTCTTTTCTTAAAGTGTGTTTTCAACAAAGACACGAGAAATGACTAAATGTAAAATGGTTCGTGTGTTATTGCCACCTAGACGTAGATCAGATCACATTTTGTCAATGATCCAGAAAACCAGTTAAATCCAAGGGGTTCACATACTTTTTCTTGCCAATGAACATTGGGAACGTATGAAAATTGATTACTGCAATGTGTATTTTTAGTTTTGTATTGCATGAAAAGGTTTTTTCAGGAAGGTTTTGTTTGTGTGTGTTCACAGGTCTCAAAGTTATCACATGCACTTGACTTCATAGGGTTAATCTGACACCAGTGCTCTTTCCTCTTTAATTACTCTGCCTCTGTTTTATATTTTCTCCCACAGCGGCAGACTATGTTATGTTGTTGCAGATGTATCATGGAGAAATGCATGAAACAGCTTCATTTAACTGGCTACATGTGCACCGTGTCTGTTATCGGGAGCTGATTTCTATGGCAGCTGAGGGAGAGCTACAGGAGGTACGCTTCAGGGAAACCAACTTCCACCTCACCAGACTGAGGGAAGATCTGGCTTAAGATGCCAGTGCACACTTGTCACCCTGCTGGTGGCAGCCAATAACTACTGTGACATCAGCACTGGTGTTTTAAATGTCACAGACAGCAGAAGCATTCACGTGGCGAAGTCGTCCTTTGGCCGCCATCCACAGATTCTCTCTAGCCCCCAACAGTGAGTTGGACCAGACCGTAACTTATCTTTTGTTGTTTGTAAAGCTGTCAATGTGGAGTGAGACATCCTCATCGCTCAGGAAATGCTGACGGATGGTTGAAATGATATGGTTGAAGTCTTTGCAGAGGTGGCTGATAAGCACTGTAAGCTGTAAGGCCCATAATAGTGACGCATATCTGAAAACGTATCCTGATAGGGTCTCCCATTGTTGAATCCCTCCCGAAGTTAAACCATGTATTTTGTCCTGAACAACCTTTTGAGAATTTATTGGCTGTTTGGATCAAACAGGGTTTCACATCAACAAACTAAGGTGGATCGCATTTGTATCACATGTGCCTAGGAACATCTAACCATGAAGTACAGTTCGCCATAATGACTATCAGACAGCTGTGGAGCCAATAAAGCCAGAGAGCCGCCGACACCGAACTGCACTAAGGGGCAACTTCCAGCTCACACAAAAAATGTGAAACTTATTTAAAGTGTGTTTCCGGAAAACAGAATTAGCCACATGTGTATTCTTCAGCCAAAGGAGTTCAGTGTGTTAATCACCAAGTGACATTGTGCTGGTTTGTTAGGAATGTCAACAACTATATAACTGATGTAAAAACAAAAAATGAGCGCGGAAAAACATTTTGGAAAGACTTATGTTGAGTGAAAAACTGTTGTTTTTTTTAATCAGGGGTAGGCATCTGATTTTACCTATAAGATCATATATTCAAATAGTTAAACATTGGGCGCAGTTTAGCAGCTGCCTCTGTCATCCAGTCTTTCAAGATTTACTGTCGGATGTAGGTTTCCCTGTTTCACAAGCTTGTACAACAACTTATTGTTTAAATCTTGTTGCTAATTTGCAGATGGCTGGCTGTTTTTGTAACCACGCTCTGCTTGGAGGACTTTGTAAAGTCTTTTTCTTCTTTTCACATAAACACGTTTGTACTGTAGTTAGCCTGCTTGGTCAAAAACAAACAAAACTATGACTAGACAATCCCTCTGTGATGCCACCCCAAGGTTTCGGAAGAGTAGTTTCAAAGCCAGGTTTTGAGGTCCTGTAGGACAGGAACTGACTCTGCCAAAACCCCTCTTCATCTAAAAATGAGCAAATTGGCGAGACAAACCACCCTAGCAGTCAGATGGACTTAATTCACTTACCACAAGCTACCTATTTTAGCTTGTCTTGGCTCATGTTGACCTATATCCTCATTCTCACAGCCAGTTCGCTCCACCTTTTGTTGCTCCCATATTCCACAGTGCTAGGCTGTGTGAATGGGTCTGTTATGGTGGTCGGGTGCTGAGTTTGTTATGTTTTCACACATGGTTCTTTAGTTTTTAGTGTTTTCTGGCCGAATCAAATTAATAAATGTTAAAATATAATAATGTTTTGTGTGTTGGAAGAATCTCAGTGTGTTGTGAAAGCCTTTTATTTTTATATTATGGGTTAAAAATTGGCAGCATGGTGGCTTAGTGGTCAGCACTGTTGCCTCACAGCAAGAAGGTTCCTGGTTCGATTCCCGTCCCGGTGGGTCTTTCTGTGTGGAGTTTGCATGTTCTCCCCGTGCTTTCGTGGGTTTCCTCCGGGTACTCCGGCTTCCTCCCACAGTCCAAAAACATGCAGGGTAGGTTGATTGATCGTTCTAAATTCTCCCTAAGTGTGAATGTGAGTGTGATTGATTGTTTGTCTTTTATGTGGCCCTGGATAGACTGGCGACCTGTCCAGGGTGGACCCCTGCTTTTCGCCTACTATGTGTCGGGATAGGCTCCGACAGACCCCCGTGACCCGGAAACGGATAAAGCGGGAATATGGGTTAAAAATTAGTTAACATTTGAATAAAGCCTTTGAATAAATAATGTAACTGATTTGCTGTTGACCCTGTTCTGACAGATATTTGCATTTTATAAAATTTGCACTGGGCTGTGTAGTCACCAGTATCATTGAAATGCAGTTAGATGCTGCTACGATTTTGTTTGTTTTCCCTTTTTTCCTGACACGCTTTCATTTAAATCTGGCTCCACTGTCCTCCGTCGCTCGGTGTACATGGTCTGTACCACTAAACTCGCTATCTTTGCAGCGTCTTCATTCTGACTGATATAAATGGTTGGAAAGGTCGATAGTGTAGATGTCTACAAATGAAAGAGAAAAGATGATTTAGCAGACAAAGTTCGTAATTGTGGATCAGACAAGCATTTAATGGCAATAAATGTTTGTGGTGACTGGCATGCAGTAGTGAAATAAATACCTGCCCACTCAAAACTGGCAAATGCCAAATAATTGTCGATTCAATCCATAACCAGGTTAATGAAGAAGATACCAGATTAAGATATTCATATCATGGCCACACATGCACATCACCTCACTGAGAGTCTATATAATTGAAAGTGAATATCTGGAGAAGACTTTGGGTGGATGTGAGTGGGGGAGCTGATGGATTCACCTGGACAAGCAGATGGAGGTTAGAGATGGAGTGATATGACAGTGGGAGAGAGGACAACAAAAAACTCAAGTATTTTACTAAAACTTCGGCCGTCATCGACTTGCCTTCGATATACATTTCGATTTCTTCTCCACTCAGTGTTTTGGACCTCAGGACTTTCTCGTAAGACAACAGGTTTTAGTATCTCACAAAACAGCATTCTAGTCCTACATGTGATGGTAATTACACCATTACATTGCACCACTAGGATGGAAAAAATACTGAAGAAAGTGACTGTCATTAAGCAACCATAAACAATACAAATGCATCCATTTAGTGTTTATAGTATATGAAAATGTGTCCGTTTGTTCCTTCAAACAGCACCAGAATTTCTGGACACCCCTTGCGTTCTCAGTTTTGAAGTTTTATTCTTCATACTATGTTTAGTCCCCTGCCAACTTTGGATGATGCTGTCCAATTACAGTAGCTTTTGTTAGTTCAGAACACAGATACTGAAAATGCTTTCAGATGTCAACAACGGAGTCAACTGATCACCTCCAGGTTCTGTGTTGTGATGCCAATTACTTCTGGCAAAAGCAGCGCATGCTGACGATGAAGTCCACATCATTTTCAGGTATGGATTTAGGAAAATGTTCTCTTTTCTTGTCCACCAAATATGAAGGTGATTTTTGTCCTCATAAAAACGATCAAGCCTATTCGACATGGCCAATGGAAGGAAAATGTAGGAGCTGAGAGTACAGCATGAAGCTACGTGGCTGCCATCATCATCATGATCTCACTTCACTTTAATTCCATAAAATGTCTCCAATGTGCGTTTTCGACTTTTCATGGGTGTTTATGTGCCGCTAGAGCAACACGTTAAATAGATAAATGTCCACCGTGTAATAATCACTGTTATCCAGCTGTAAAACGGTAGAATCACTACAATCTGGGAGGGTTTTAATGTAAGCATTAGTATCACTTACGGTAGCTCTTATAGGACAAACTACATACTATTCCTTGAAGTTATGAAGTATGTTTAAAAAATACAGATTAAATTGAATCCATATGATTATAGCTTATATTTTGTTATGTTTGAGGTGCATCTGAATATAAATACGTTTGACTTAGTTTTGTACCAGACATTAACTTGTCAGCCGTGCAGACCCCACAGTACTGAGTATTCAGAGTTTTTGATCTGAAACTTCAGACTTCGAAATAAATGTTCTTTAAAACAGATAATTTGATGTTTTTTTTTTTTTCCTCCCCCAATGATTTGTCTCCCTTAAGAAGGTTTATGTAAAATTTTCCTGTAACTTAATTCAGATATACTCTTGACCTCTCGGTGTATGAAAGCGAGTTTGTTCTTTTTACATGTGCACACACAGAACCGTCCTCAAACCTGTTCAAAAGCAAAATCTTAGAGCTGTGGAGTTATTTCTCAGAGCCTTTCCTTCATGTATCTGCCTTGTGACAAGAACCGACTCCAAGACAATCTTGTGCCTGTAGGAGATCTAAAAGTAATTTACCTCAGTATGGTTGCATTTGTCAACCTTTATCTCCTCTGAATGTCATCTCTTATTTGTCAAAGTTGACATTCTGGATGCTGCCGATTTTGAATGTCTCTGTTTTTGTGACATGCACACGTTCGCACCATGTAGGTAACATTTTTAAAATTAAAATAAGTCTGAGAGGAATGGCAAAAGCTCTCTGTGGGTGGAAGACTGTTTGAAGGCAAACGCTACACTTTAAACTAAATTTGCATTTCACTGCCATAATATGCGACAGCTCGTTTAAAATGTCTGCAAATCTCTCAAACCCCTCAACCAGATGGTCTGGATCTCTTGAGTTTAAATCTAAGAGGAAACTCATCTGTCAAATTCTTTTGTAATTCATTTGATCCACTCCTACGATGTCTGTTTGAGCTTTAAGATCCTTAATTGTTTTTGTGGAGACAGACAAATGTAAGACAGCTGTAAGATGTATCCCAATAAAGCTGCTTTGAATCTTGTAATTGTGGGCTTCAAAGACAACTTTCAATACACCAGTCCAAGATTTTGTCCTTTTATTTTACAATAGACCTTTTCTTTTTATAAAAACGTTCCCACCAAGGAAGACGCGGTTCATTCTTTGAGGATTACAGTCATTTCCATTCCCACATGTTAAAATCCTGGCAGTCTCATATCTGCATATTTTCCCATCAGTCTTACTTTTGCGTAAAGCAAAACAAGTAAGGCATGTAAGACAGAGAGAGATGGAAAGAAGCAGGAGTTCTTAAACTCCACAGGACTGATTCAGCCTAATTGCCATGTATGGGCATCTGAGTATACAAGCCAGCCCCCTTCATCAACACAAAGGCCCTCATTAAGAAGTGGTTGGACAGCGGGCCCAGTGCCGAGGTGAACCCTGGTCAGTAGCGCCAGCCTGGGATCCGCATGCAGGTGCAGTGCTGTCGGTTTTAATTGACAACAGAACAAACAAAAGGACCCCCCCCCCCTCCATGCAGTGCATGGCAGAGCTGCATAGTTTCCCCACTGCCGACTTGTTCCTTCTTGTTTTTCTGTTTTTATCATATGCCTTAACCAGGTTACGAGTCCGTCTGACAACACATCCGTTCTGCTTTTCAGTAACAGCACACGGCAACAACTTTCTCTTCCCTTAAACTTCTTTCTCATATGCAACACCATTTTTGCTTATTTTCATCATGTAACATTTCCATGAAATGAAATGTTTTTCTTTGATATCTTCTTAATTTAGATTCTGATTAGGACGCAGAGTTTTTTTTTTTACTTTTAACTTTAATGTGTTAAAGTGTGGCTAGTGTGGCTCTGCAGGTGGAGCAGAGTCTGAGAGGAGAAGACGCTGAAACCAGATACATTTGTTACGGGAGAAGACAAAGCTCCGTGGGAGCTTAAACACTGGCGACATCAGTGTTTCTCAAAACCAGGATACATTTGTTTTCTTTTTTGTTTCTTTGAAAAATGAAAACTATAACTGTGTCTGGTTACGTTTCAATGCTTCCAACGTATATCACCACAGCCTTGTACAAACCTCTTTGCAGATGTGTCTGATTTGTTTTACCAAATACGTGAACAGGTCAGTTTGTACTGGGTTTTTTTTTTTTTTCTTCTCACTTTTACATGTTTGACCTCACTTAAAGCGTGGACAGATTAACATGCGGCAGGAAAACAGTCCTATGTGAAAAGGGCAGGGGAGGTAACGGGCGAATTTATATTTAAGCGCTGGGTACGTTTGGGTTGGAAACCTCCCATCCTGCACATCAGTGCATCGTACATCTCTTTTTTTTAGTATTATTCTCATGCTCTATGTTCAGCTTAGATCTGCGCATCGTTTTCAAAGGAAGAACAGCAGAAAAACCAGTCTCAGAGAGGTAGAAAGTGGAGAAGAGGAAAAATACCCATATTCTGCAGGCGGGTATGTCACATCCAACTCTGTCTAATCACCATGGAAACGTGGTTTGTTTTACGCAACTAGAAAGGGAGCACAAGTTGAAAATGAGTCCAACCTTGAAACATAATTTGCACCTGCAGCATATTATTGGCCATGTCCCCCCCGTCGAGCCTGAGGTGGTGTGCCCTTTAATTTGAAAATCACAAGTAGATCACGATGAAGTGATCTATGAATGTTAACTGGTGTGAGAGCCTTGAGGTTTCAAGTGTGTGAACGGTAATTCAACACTAGAAATGTGTAAGATGTATGAAATTCACTTACTATTTATGTACTTGATAAAAAAAAAAAAAAACTGTACCTCCTAGATCCACTGCAATTCACTTCCAAGTCTCCAGAGATGCCGTCCTGACTCTACATCTACTCTGCAGTCCCCTCAGGAAACATTTTTTTTTAATCTTTTCATTTGAATTATATACAATTCAGCCTTTTTAACTAAAATATTATAATCTTAATTCTAACTTTACAACAAGTCCATCTAATTATGAATTAGTAATTTTAAAAAAATTAAGTCCAGCAGTCATAATAGGACATAATAGGAACAACACTATCCAAGTCAAGGATAATTTGTAACTGATCTGGGATCTTCTTTTGTCATCTGTTAATCTTGTACACAAATTCAAGCTCTAGCACTTCGTCAAACAGGCACGTTGTTACATATGCTGATGACACAGCACTGGTGAATGCCCTTCATGAATGAGAGGAAGAGCATGACCCAGTATTGGATTGGTTCCTGGACTGGTGCAAGAAATCCTATCTGCTTCTCAATGCTGCCAAAAACAAACTAAATCATCAACGGAGAGACCTTCAAAGAAGTGACTCACTACAAGTGCATGTGAAACATTCTTTCACCAGTGGATGAAACTGGGACAATTAGACAGATTCTACTTTAGCCGAAGCACAAAAAAATGCAGTACGTCCAAAAAAAAAAAAAAAAAAAAAAAAAAAACCAGCATATTTTACACATTGAAAGCATTTTAATGTTTTTTGCATTGTTTGACCCAGAAAAAGAGTATCAGAAAGGTTTCAAACTTCTGCGCAACACTCGGCCCAGCTGCAGGACATTTATTCAAGATGTAAGATTTTCTTGGCTTTTCTTAATGTTCTATGGCCAGAAGCATCTCCTCAGCTTTGTGTTTGCCGTGTGGCCATCTGGTCATCATTACTGCACCAGCTCCCTACTTCTTACTAAGAATAGTTCAAAATTCCCATTTATTCCTTAAGCCATCAATTTCTTAAATAGATAATGCACATTGCACTTATAATCAACACACTACTGGCTAGGTCAGCATGTGTATATATATTTATAATATTTATAAATCGACTACATCATTGCTTATAATTCAATTTTTCTTGCTTTATATTGATTTTTGTTGTGTTGTTGGTTGGTAATTTTATAAGTGCCAAGTAGTCATGCTATAAGCTTATCTCCCCAGTTAGGCAAATAAAGCCTATCATTTTATTTTATTTTATGCTGGTCTTGTTGTTCTTGTGTGTCAGAGTGTTTTGTTTTTTTGTGTCTTTTTTTTTGTTTTTTCCTAATTTAACCTCTAATTTTAAATTGGGCATCACAGTTTCATCCACTGGTAAAAAAGCCAACTGCCAAAAAGCTGGGATGATTTGCAAATCTCATGAGCTCATATTTTATTGACGATAGAACATAGAAAATTCATCAAATGTTTTAAAATTAAATGCACCATCTTAAGAAGTCATTTTTTATTCAATGGCTCTAACACGTCCCAAGAAAGTTGGGACAGGTTGAAGTTTATCATCGTGCAGCCACCTCGCTTCGGATAACAACAATCCATAGATGCCTGAGGAGACCAGTGACAACAGGACAACAGTTTTGGGAGAGGAACGTTGTCCCATTCTTGTCCAATATCGGATTCAAAGTGCTCAACAGTCCTGGTCTCTGTGTTGATGACACAGTTTGAACTGACTTTCTTCTTATCATCCTCATGTTTTATTTAAATACCAGATGTAATCAGCAGTTATAGCAGATACACTGTGCATGTAGTTGTAATAACAATATGAAGACTAGTAGTAGGTTGAACGTTGACACATATATTATTTCTACATTGAAAAATACGTGCTACACATGTTCTAACAGGCCAATTACATGCTACACAACTAAGAGCCAAATTGTTTTATCAGTGTTTTTCCACTCGCGTTCAAACATTAATAAAAAAACGGAAACTTTGAGAACAAACTTTTTCTACACTGTCATCACTGAAGTGAGCGAACTGTCAAACGTGCTAATGTCATGCAAGATTCAGCAGCACAGCCACACATCTTTAAACTGAAATCTTTTGAGGTGACCTGCAAGTGCTCAACGATACATCCCCCAACTCCGTCCGTGTAAATAACAACTGCACCCCCGAGATGCACTTCAGTGGATCAAGTGGAGGGTTGTAAAAATCAAACCGAACCGATTGCACCTACTAGACAGAAAATAGGATATGAATGGAGGAAAAAGAAAAGTCCCCAGTGCTTCGATTTAATCCGCTGTGTGACACTGAAACGTTGGATTGGTTCCTGCTGGAGGTATTTTACTTTTGTTTCACAGCCTAATTGAAAATGATGTGGCACAATATGTCATATTAATTAAAAGTGGTATTTTGCTTCTTCGTGACAGAAAGAAAAGGGATGCTTTCAGATGAAGCAACTGCCATTTTCCTCTCTCACACACGGTCTCTTTTTTTTTTTTCCTTTTGCCAGTATCAAAGAGACAACACTTACCTCCAGCCTTTCAATGATTTCAATAATTCATGAGTGTTGCTGAAATCATTCTAGGGAAAAAAGCTTTTCAATTAAGGATGGAGTGTTGAGCATTTTTTTCTTATATTGACAGGAAAGTGCAGGTTCTGGTAAGAAGTGTCAATGCTACGTCTCTGTTTCATGTTAATTACGGTCTGACTGTGCAGTTCTACAGATGTCATGAAGATTTGTGACAAACACACCAAGAACCCACGCAACAGAAAATGGAAGAAATGTGTGTTTTATGGCCTTGGAGATATGTTAAAAGAAAGGTTAAATATTTGCTCGTGGGATTGTGGTTAAGTGCTTGAAACTTCATCTGCGACTCGCATTACATTGCAAATTGACTATTTGTTGTTGTTTTTATTTTTTAGATTAAAGATCACAGTCAGAAGCAGATCAATCTTTGGGGTATCCAAGGTGTTTGTGGTCTTGTTTCTACGGATTTCTCCGCCTAAACATGAAAAAAAAACTAAAAAACATGATCAAATTCTCTGTGACGTTTTTGTTTGTTTTTCATTTTTAAAAATGGTATAGTAGTATTTTTTTAATTCTCTGTGGCTGAAATGGTTAAATTCTTGGTATTTCACTGAGTGGCAAATGAGAAAAAAGAAAAATCGCAAGGTTGCGATTTTATGGCATATTTCATACACAAAGGGATCCTAGAGTAATTTACAAAATCCTTTAAAGTAAAAGGAAGAAAAAAGGTGACTAAAAATGGCAGAATAATGCAGATTAAAATATGAGAACAAGAAGCAGCTGAATTAATGACATACTAGGCAACATTATTTAGTTTTTAAATTAAATATTTTATTTATTGCAGGTATTTTAGTTGCTTTTAAGCATATTTTATTTCTAATTGTCCACTTTATCTATACAGAATATCTTTAATATCTATAATAATAATAATATCTGTCCGTCCATCCATCCATCCATCCATCCATCCATCCATCCATCCATCCATCCATCGTTCAAGTAGTGGGTTCAACATTTTAATGCACTCTCAAGAAGAGATGGTCTGCCAGCCATGCCGTCATGTACGTACACTCACATCAGCCTTTTGTACAGTTACCTCTACCCCACTATGCAATGATTGCAGAGACGTCCTCTCAACACACAATAAATCACAACTGTTCTGGTTTGTTTCCTTTTTCAGTTAAATTTTTAATTACTTTTAGAGCAAACCTGTAGTTTCATATGCAGTAATAATGTACTTTTTTTTTTATTTCTGTGTAATGTGTGGGTGAGAATGTGTTGTTTTGTTTTTTTTTTCTTTTTTTCTGGATGCTCAGGTATTTGCATGTGGGAGGACAAAAGCATCCAGAATAAAGAGCTTTTACTTTTTTTTTTTAATCAACAATGCTATTTCTCCTTCGCTCTACATCCACTTTTATTCTGTTTTTTCAGCCTTCAGACACAGAAATTGACATAATCCAAGCAGCTGTCTTTTTCATTTGCTTTTCTTCAAATGCTCTGTATCACCTCATAAAAGTTGGTGGCATCAATTTTGTCTTACTGATATTCAGATATGAATATCAGTAAGACAGATCTATAATCATCAAATTAATCACTGAGCGGGGCTGAATATCTAAGCATTAAACCTTTTGGAATAACTGGGTTGGCAGGGGAATGTGGATGGGGAGAACCAGGCATAAAGATGGGAGTCTATCTACTGAATGACTGGTTGCAGAACTAAAAAAAAGAAAAAAGAAAAAGGAGGACAACAAAAAAGAAACTTTTTTTTTCTTCAACTTTGGCTTTAATTTGTTGTTAACTTCCCCAAATAAATGTAATGAAAATTGGCTGTAAGTCTTGGAGTCCACAGTACTACATTCAACCTTTTTTGTAAGAACTGTCATATTTATTTGGAGAATCCGAGTTAGTTTTGCTAAAATTAAAAAAGTGGATTTCAAATTAAAACATTATTCTGCCTCGTATATTGTTTCTTATACTCTTGTATATGTACAACCCCAATTAGAGAAAGTTGAGATGATAAATAAAATGCAGATAAATTCAAATAGTGTGAATCTAATATTTATCGGGGTCCCCCTCCCCCCTCATCACTTATTAATATACACCAATTTGTGCATGTCAGGCCTGCAACACATTTCCATCATGTGGGGACAGTTACATTTTGCAACTTTTTAATTATTCTATTCCTTCTCACTAGCCTTAAAAGGTTTTGGGGCACTGAGGAAACAAAGGTACGAAAGGTTTGACTTATTATTTGTCCCATTTTTCCTGCAAAAACCCATCTGTGGCTGTGCAACTGTACAGGCTGTAATGTTTAAATGGCCTTTAATATTTACTGATTCAACCCCAGGTTTGAACTTTGGACTTGTGCTGATAAGATCTTGGAGGGTCCTTTTTTGTCTTGGTTGTGAAACACACAACAATAATTTCTTTAAGAAAAACAAACACAAAAAACTACAGACAATACATTCCGTCCCACACTGTCCAGAAAAGAATAACATAAGACTATCAAAAGTTAGGGGATTTTCTACTTTTCTTGCATGAAGCATATGTCAGCCAGTCAAGTTGTGGCTACACAGCTGCAGCCGATCCAATGAAGTCGTACTAGGAGTCCGGTCAGAACTGAAACCATGTCGTTTTGAACAGACATCGGAGGACAATGGAGAAAAAAAACTCTTCATCATCGTCTTCAAGCATGAAATCAATCGCTTCTGACAAAGTAGATGCAGTCAAAAAGGAAGGCTGGCAGATCGCCACTGGAAAGCAAAGATAATCCCAGGCCATGACGACAGAAGTGTCGGACACACCCTCCGTTATGGGGTTATGGTGTATTGGCAAAAAAATGGTCAAAAGATCTAGAAGGTTAACAGTCCTTATATATACACCACTGCTCAGCATTTATGGAGCGTATGGGACCAAGTTACAGCCAGCAAAGAAAGCCAACGTTATCAGTTAGAAAGAGGGACGGAGCATATCATATCTAAACATGAAACATTAAAACTGTTCTCAGTGTGAAATAAAATGTGCTAAGGAATAGTCATATTATCCATTTCCTTTTTTGCATGACTATATCAATGAATGACAGAAAAAGATGAAGGCTTTTTAATGAAAATATTAAGGCATAAATTACTAGTATTTGGAGGGAACTGAGTTCCTCAAGGAAAGGAAAAGCTAACAGCAGAGAACAGAATCCACATTTTCCTTAAGAAAAATATCAAACTGTCAGTCCTTAAAATTATGAATGACTATGCTGTGATAGGTTTTTAATCACAACTAAGAAACTATGCTCAGAAGTCAAAACAGTCCTAAGTAGCAAATATAATGAGTTCATAAGTTCATATCTCTTTACAAACTTTTAGCTTTTTTTTTTATTTTAAAATCTAATTATGGTGATCAAAACAGTTATTTTAGCGAGACCGTGATATGTTTTATTTCAGCTACAAAGTTGGACCTTTTTATCAAACGCCAAACCATCTTACTTGCGCATTGTCTCATGCAAAACTAAGTTTTGTTGCAGTTCCTCGACCGACCACTAGAGGCTGGCTTCACATCCATGACAACTCTGAGAGGGGTTGGATGTTTTTGTACCACGCCAGGAGAGTTTATATCAAGCAATACATTTCTTTCTTTCAGCTCAGCCAGTCGTTGGCCATTATCACTTCATCATCTGTAATTGTCATGCTACCACACTTCACGAGAAAAGCTAACTTTGATTGACATGCGATGGGCGTGTCCCTGTCGGCTTGCTGAGCAACATGGCTTCTATGAACTGCAACTTTTCTATCACCTGGGTTGACTTCAACCTGGAAGTTGGAATGTTGCTCCAGCCCACCACAATCCCTGAAGAACGATTTAGGAAAGCCTGGACAAGGTTGCTCTCAGTAATGCATAGATGAATATAGCAGTCCTGTCGTGTGCTGCTGTTATGACGTGATAAATGTTCTTTGCATGTTAAGTAGTCTGAATTGACAAGAAAGTTAGTGACAGAGGGGGAAAACAGCAGGCAGAAATGAATGGATGCAATGAGGAAATGATGACATTAGCAGTGGCTGAGCAATCACTTTAACTGATAAACATTAAGCATCAGATACTGATCTCCCTGAGTGGGTGAGGAAATTGGAGACGAAAATTTAAACCCTGGAATAATACTAAAGAGTGAAATCTTAGAAAAAAAAAAAAAAGCATTCTGTCAGTATCACTGTAAGCAAAATGGTTCGTCAGTCTTTGATCTGGGTTTAAATACAGTTTCACCAGCGATACTAACACATTTAAGACTAAGTTGTAACATTATATTAGGTATGAAAAAGAAATTTGCTCAGTGTGGTATTACTGTGGACTTTGTAAAAAGGCCTTAAGGCTACTTTAGTGTCATCTCAATGAAACATGCGGACAAATCGAGAGAGAGGAGAGCTGTCAAATACTCAGGAATTATACAGCAGTGAACAAGAATATGATTGGGGTTAAGCATCTGATCTCAGGTGGTTGAAGTTCAAAGTCCTTTCTACTGCCGTGGTGATTTGTAGCAGGAAATAAAAGGACCGCACATACATCTCTACTCATAGCTACTTAGCATGCAGATACAGAATCAGATAAAGCAATTAAATGGTTCAAAGGATTTGTTGATTTTATTCCTGTTTTTTAAAATGTTTGAAGTTAAAGTTGGTCGTGATGGAACTTTCTGCCTCATCTGGCTTTCAATACACAACATTTGATGAATCGTAATACATCTTAAAACATTTTTTTTTCTTTAAATGACATCTCAGAAGAGTATCATGGTGCTCTTACGTGTAAGTCAAGCTCCTTTTGTGTCACGCTGCTGTATTTCTGCATCGTGGCATCCCATCTCCCTCTCCATGTTACTAAGTGAAAGGTCATGCTCTGGGAAACTTCCAGATTTTGCTCCACTGAATAAACTAAAAAGTTTCCTAAAAAGAGAAAAAGGAAGTCACGCTCACCCTTAAAGTGGCCATATAATGCTCATTTTCAGCTTTCTACTTTTGAATAGCTGCCAACATCTGAGGCTGTCTTGTTGTGATAATCACTTAAATTGATCACTTTATTGCATGAGATGGATTGAAGTGAATTTTTCTTTCTCTTGCTCGTGTGAGACGAAGCATCAAGGCGTGAGACTCGACAGCTACGATCACGGCACCCTCAGTTTTTGCACTAAAATGCACACATGATATTTGTCAACAGAGCACAGAGACATTACTTTCCACTTGTGGTTGAGACTCATGAGCTTAGTGATGGAACAGCACCTGTCTTTCAGCTTTGCTCTTTCTGCTAATTCAGCAGTATTCTCAGCCTTGTTCATAACAGTCCACCATGAAGTGTAATAATAAAAAAATAAAAAAAATAAATAGATTTACTACATTGCTGGCCTGGAAAACCATGGAGCCATCGCTGGCCAACAGTCTCTTATGACTAAAACAGTATTTCTATGAAGCAAACCGACCAACAGATCCATTATGATGGAAAACGTAGTCAGGTCTGAAGGTTCTGAAGAAGAGCTGGAGCTCTTGTTCTAGCGGACATGCACAGCCTGGAGAATATGATCTTACAATCAAATTCTGCCCTCTATGATATCATACTAAAAAAAAAAAAAATGGGAAAAGCTTTCCAGAAGAAAGGATTCCCGTACCCTAAAAAAAAGTATTTTGTGCATAGGAATATTACATCATATGTTGTTTTTAAGCCTCTGGTCCTGACTAAGAGGATAATTGCAAAATTGTAGATAAGTACGAAAAAAATGGTAAAGCTAATGTTCCTGGAGTGGTTCACTCAAGGCATTTCCACTAGTCGGAGTTCCAGGTAGGTTTTTTGGGGCCGGATCGTGGATGCGTGTCTCCATTACCAGGAATGGGCCTGTGAAAGTGGCTTTTAGGAATCTTTTTACAGGATGGAAAAATGTCACTGTAGTAGGAGAGGTACATCGGTTTGTTAACAGAACCCTCCTGGCGAGTGTCACTGTTAATCAGGATTTCTAAATTAAGTTCAGCACTTGCAAGTCAACAGAAATCAGGTGAACACAGCTCATTTGGACCATTTGGACCAGAGACATTTTGCTACAAGTACATTTGATGAAGTTGGAAATTACAGAAAAAAATGATAGATGGACCAAGGAGTTGGTTCAGGCCTTGTTGGAGCAATGTCCGGCGGGGGGTTTTCTTCTAATGTCAAACACTGCCACCGCCTTGTCTGTAAAACGAACAAACTAAAACGCAAGTAGCATCCATTTCGTATGTGTTTCTTCTTCTCTTTGTGTTTTTGCTGACATCTTCTTTAAAAAGAAATAAAAAAAGTCAATTTCCGCCACCTCGTGGTCACCTGTGCTATTTTTCAGGCAAAAGGTCCCATGTGGTATTACAGTTAGAGGTTCCCGTCTGGTGGTTTTCCCAGGAACTTGGAAATGCACCTTGAGATCAGCTCGTGAGATTATTGAGAGAGTGAGGAGCTTACAGTTAAAAACTACATGTTAAGACCAGATAATTTGGCTGAGCTTCACCAATGTACCAAGGAGGAATGAGCAGTCCTTTAACAGGGATGAGCCAGCGTAGTTAGGAACTGTTATAGGAGACTTGTTAGTTACACGTTACAAAGCCAACGCTATTATCTGTTCTCAAAGGGTTAATAATGTCAGCCTTGGCTCGCTCTTTCTTTCTTTGTTTCTTTCTTTGTTTCTTTCTTTCTTTCTTTCTTTAGTTAATTATTAAAGTTTTGTTAAAAATAGAATTAATATTTTGGAAACAAAAAGAGGCTATTCGCTACTTTCTTTAGGTTTTTTTTTTTAACTGTTTGATTTCTTAATAACTTTAACATATGTAATTTTCACCAAAAAAAAAAAATCAGAAAAGAACTCTTAACAAAAGGTAACAAAAGGAAGGCGTCTGCTGATTTGTGATGAAGCCTCATTTTCTGTTTCTTTTTGTTTCTTTAGTTCACACTTTTCTTCCCCTGCTAACCTACGCTGTAGGTTGTGTTCCTCTGTCATTTGTCTACTACATTTCCAGTTATAATCTGTTTCTCATTTACTAATTCTGCTATCTGTCTCATCTCTCTATGCGGTCATACTTGGCATCCACTCAGCAAGCCTCTCTCCACCTCTGCTGAATAAGAGCGAGGGGAAAGGCAGGATGCATTATACATGAAATACAGGCTGGCAGACAGCGCTGCACATGGCACCCGCTTCACTGTGATGAGCCGGGGAGACTTCTATTAATTCTACTAAAGCATACATCGTGTAGGCAGCGCAGAGAGACGCTGCTGAAGAGCCTTGGGGTGGCAGAGCCTTTGAGAAATATGGTGAGAGGGCAGGCAGAGAGGAGACACGTCTGTTAAAATATTCAGACAAATAAAATGACTATTGAGGATGGGTAAATGGTTTTGTGAGTATATGTGAGCACCCATATTTATATTTGCATCTCCTTAAAGCTTTCAGAGATCTTGCTTTCATTTTTTATGCTCTTAGTGTGTGCGTGTGCGTGTTCGACGTGCATAAAGCCACATTTGTGTATTTATGTGTTTATTTGAAAGAGTGATGGGCAGTTGGATGTGAGAGTCCAAGCAAATGCAGCATAATGAGAGCTTAAAGTGGCCAACTGAGGTTCCAGTCACGTCTTCACTTGCATCGTTGACAGGGAGCGCACACTCCTCTGACAGGAGACGCAAACACACACCACACATCTTCACGCATAGACATGCAAATGCGAGCACGGAGACACACTCACTTTACAGCGTTAAGTCACAGAGCAGGCATTAAGGCCCTCAAGGTCATATGCTAAATGATGTTTTCCAAGTTTGTTTTGGTCCCCGAAGCTTATATCTTCACCAAAATGGGATCAAGTGCCAATAAAAATAGGACTGCAGAATTAGTCTTTGCACTCATAAAGCACACAGAAATCTCGAGCAATTAGGTCTCATGGCAAAAGATGGGAACCATCATTCTTGGTGGATATTCATACTGATTTAGTTTGTATTAAGAAAAGAAGAAAGACAAATCAAAAAATAACCTATGAAGACTATGTGTTTGTAAAACATTCCTAGACAAATAAAATCAGTTTTTATTTTCTTCAAATCAAGCACAGAAAAAAAAAAGTATGGAATCACTTTGTAAATGTGTACTTAAAAAACAAATATTTGCTCACTTTTGTCAGTCTGCCCAAAGAGGCAACCTTGTTCCAGTTTTCCTTGGTGAGGCCAATGCCGAAGTGGAGTCCGTGGAACTACGGCGACTAGGGGCTGGCTACAAAAGGGAGTCAATCCTAATGAACACCGACCTGGACATTTCCAACTTTATAGCGTATTTTAAACCTGGTAAGAAAAATATTTTCGGACTCTATGGGTAGTATGGTTAGATTTCACATTCATGCCCACTGTTTGGTGGGTGGATTTTTATCTACCTCGTCAAAAGGTTATGAAGCCATTCATTTATGCATAATGGGCGTGTCCTTTTGACTGACAGCTGCATTGTATCCTGTGGCGTCATCACAGAACGGTCATCAGAGACGCATAACACAAAAGGGTTTGTCCGGTTCTCTTATATACTTAAATAAAAGAAAGTTTTAAGACAACAACCAGAATCCAAAAACAAAACCAAACCAACCAAAAATCATCCAAGAAAGTAATTTAAAGTGGAAGCTTGCAAAAGTCTTCGGTTGTTCCCCAACAGCTGTTTTCGATAGTTTGGAGCAACTAAAAACAAAATGGGAAAGTTGTAAAAGAATAAAGTCCAAGTAGAATGTGGAAGTCATCAGAGCATCAGGAAAGAACTTTTTTTTTTTTTTTTTGTGGAAATTGACTAAAAATGCAAGGCAAGTCCATCAACTGCTGGAACCTGAGTGATGGGGAATATTTTGGTTCATTTGTGAAGTCTATGCCGCAGTGACACATGCCTCCATATTTTTCCTCTACTTAATTTGAAAACCTCTTTGCGTTTGTTGGCATCTCTTTCCTCTTGCCCCCAAAACGATTGAGGCAGATGGTCATCCTCCCAAACTCTGGTTCTGCCGGAGGTGTCGAATTAAGTTGTTTTTTTCCCCCTCTCCATTGTCCCTCGCTACCACATGCATGCCCAGAACAGGAGATAGAAAAGGGAAGACTTGACGCAGTCTGTTGGTTTCCTCAGCTTGGCTCGTTATGAACACGTTGAATTGCATTTTAAAAAAAGGAGGATTTAACTGAAATGTAATTGGAAAAAAACATGCAGGGAACGGGCTACTGTTTAAATGGACTGTATTGAGCTTGTTTACTTTCTCTGTAAAGGGCCTTGAGATGACTTGTGTACTGGGATTTTACAAATAAACTTGATTGAATTGCGTATAAAATTTTTGTTTAAATCTTTTGGAAGTCTGTTTTTTTTTTTTTTACATGCCAGGATTAAAGGATTTCGTGAAACATAGATGCCTGCTATTCAAGCTTTTTTAGCATTACCATGACCTGAATGGACCTACAGCAGCATAGGTGTTCAGCTGTTAACTGAAATTGTTTTGTGTCAATTTTGTGTTTTTTTTTTTTTTCACTTGCAAAATAAAACAGCTGCATAAACATCTTCCAAGAGCGATAATGCTATACATTTTTTCATTTTATGCCCAGGGCTGTACAAGCGATGAGGTCATGTAGCAGTCAGGATGCAATGCTTCATTCCTTCATGCTTCTGAGACAAAGATTAGGGAAAAAAGGCACAAATACACACATGCAGTAGCACTCTAACTATCATTCTCTTTGTTTTGTCGTTGATGGAATGCTTGTCCGGGTCGTGAAGCTATTGATCTTTTCTGATAGCTCTTCTTTGGCCACAGTCACATTGTCTCCATGTTGCCTCCGCACAGTTAAACTAACAGCGATTGATTCTCTTCCGCCTCTCAGTCAGACATTTCATTTACTGGAACAAAGCCACTTGTGCTTTTGCTGTTCCGTTTACTACGCAGAGTGACAGGAATAAATATGAAACTGATTGTGAAGCGAGACAGGAGGTGAAGCAGCGAGGACGGTGCGACAGTGTGGGCTTAGAGGGTCACTGCGGAGCCCTTCTCAAAATGACTCCTACATATGCTATTACTTATGTTTTCTTAGTTTGCGATCTGTTCAGTTTCATTGTTATTAAATTACATTTAAAAATGAAATTAGGTGGAAAGTTCCAGAAGCTTAATTTTGTTAATTAATAATTACTTAACCGTCAAAGTTATTTTGGCTGCTCAAAAAAAAACAACCCAAAAAAACACCATGCTTCAAAATTATTTCTAGGAATAAATGACTACATATTTTCAGAGATAAGAAGGCTAGTTGTACTATTTTATTTTCATCAAACTGTCAACAAATCCAGTGGAAATGCAAAAGTGAACAAACTGTTTATTTAATTTACATTTTAATGCTGTTTGTCTTCTTTTTTTTCTTTTTTTTTTAAACTGTCTGGTGTGTTCTTCAAATACTGCTTAAAAGTAACCGGTGCATCTGTGCAACAGGTTTACACACATTGTCAGTATTTAAAACAGCAGGAGGTTGAAGATGGTCCACTGTGCATCAGTGTCCTTCACTGATGGGTTTTAAAGGCGACATATGTAGGAATTAGATTTTAAAATATTTAAGAAATACCTGAACTGTGGCAGGAGTGACTGCTGTGATTCGCCTTCATTTGTTTCTTTATTGTAACTTTGCTGCGTTAAAGATTGTGAAATAGTGCATTATATGGACAGAAGTATTTGACAACACCTGTTAATTACTGGATTCAGATGACTCGTTACTGCATGTGTGCACTGAGGCATGTGATGTGATGCGAACTGGATAGTTTTGCAGAAACTAAGAGCTGCCATGACTCTGGTGATTCCACGTCCAGAACTTCCACTTGCATTCATGTAAGCACAAAAACTGTGCTTTGGGAGTGTTATGGAATGAGTTTCCATGCAAGCATCACATGTCCCCCTTGGACACAGCGACACTGAACTGGTGCAGTGGAAACCTTTTTTTTTCCTGTGGAGTCATGAATCCCGCTTCTCTGTTTGGCATCCAGATGGATGAGTTTGGGTGAGTGGTGGGAGTCTGGTAACATTTTCCCATCACTAACCCAACTCAGTCTCACTGCATTGTGCCAAACTAGAAGTTTAGTGGAGGAGCCTTTTGGCGTGAGACTGTTTTTTAAAGCTTTGGTCCAGGTCCTTTATGAAGGCCAGTCTCAATGTTTCAGCACACCAAAACATTTTGGTGAATTTCATGGCTCTAATTTTGTGGCAGCTGTTCAGAAAAGGTCCTTTTCTATTCCAGCATGATTGTTCCCCAGTGCACATAGCTGGGACAATATAGACATGGTTTGATGATTTTGGCGTGGAAGAACTTGACTGGCCCTCACAGAACCCTTACCTCAACCCCATCAAGCACTTTTTGAATGAACTGGAATGGAAACTGCGAGCAACATCAGTGCTTTACAGAATGATTGGTGACAAATTACAACAGAAACAGTCCAAAATCTATGGAAAGTTATAAGCGGTTATAGCGGCAACACTGAAGTAAAGTAGATGTATTTGAATACAATCATTTAAAACAATGATCATTTCCATCATTACAGTCCCTGTTAATAAAATGGTCATATGTCCAACTGTGTTTGTCCATATACTGGATAGCTGGTCTCCCCTCCTTGTACCCCACCTCCTACAGTCTCCCATTTGTTTGAAAAAACTAAAGATTTTAATTGAGAGAAAACTAAACACATCTAAGTATGTAAAAAAAAATGGAATGTCGAACAAATAGATTTGGTTGGACCCAAGTTAGACCCAAATGCAAGAGAACAGGTGGTACAAGTAGTGAACAAAGTCCTTAAAACACACACACAAAGTACTGCAAAAGTTGAATATCAAAGCAAAAATTGAAGATAGTAGTGGGGCATGGTAAGCATACAGAGAGTAATGTCTGGGGAAACAAAGGAAACAACTCAGGGAACATCACAACAGACAAACAAGAAAGAGGTGACAGAAAGGAGACGAAGGACTATTTATAGACAATTGGACTTCTTTCTCCTTCCCAATATACATGTGCCTGAAGGATATTGATTTACCGATTTAAGTATGTTTGCCTCTGGACTGAAAGGTGGCGCTGGTGTCCGCTTTCATCTTGTCAGCATAGTTCTTTTTTGGTTGACCTGTTATGCCACTTACTGAAACAACAGAGACATTTTTTTTTTTTTAGCGGGTGGCAGTAACTTTGAACAATGGTGAACACTGGATAGATTTGCAGATCTTTAGATTTTGCACTTCCTGTACATTTCATTTTATTTATTTTTTTGTCTTTTTATCTGAATCAGCTTCTTCTGTTATTTCTGCTTTAAAGCTCGGGATGGGAATTGTTAGGCCTGTGCAGAGCACATAGGCCATTTCAGCCCCTTGAACATTTATGTGCAGAGATGAGCTCGACTTCAACCACTTTATCTGGGTGTGTTGGTCCGACGGTGATAGTTTGCTGTAGTTCATATTTCAACTTGCACATATACTGTTGTGTCACGCTTTTACACTAAGATCTCTGTTCTACAGAAGACACGAGTGGTCTATAGCAGTGTTTCTTAAACTATTTTCAGTGATGTACCCCCTGGGTAATAATGTCTTTAGCCAAGTACCCTCTAACCACTGCAAAGCGGTTCTGGTAGTTGGTTCTAAAGTGGTAAAATACAATTCTGTTCCATCATTGTAATATTTATTAAACTTTGTTCCAGAAAAGGACAGATTTTTTTCCCGGGAGGCCTACCAACCTGATATTTATGTTTCGTGGGTAAGATGCAGCTGGAGATGCGCTGGTTTTCGGCTACTGTTGGCTAATTTCTCCTAACAGAAGAAAACACAACGCCTTGGGCCGTTTGCAACTTGTGGACGTTAATCCCATTACCGTATTTTGGTGGCTGTGATTTTTCCATCTTTGCCACTTGTTCCTCCGTGTATTATTAGTTTAGTATTGCTACAATGCTTCAACCACATATCTATTGTTGGCGTTTTCCAGTGTTACAGCGGCAGGTGATTGACAGGTGATGCTTCTTGGCACGTGGCAGGTTAGGTGACTCAAACCATCCTGGAATGGATAAGACTTGAGGATTGCTTTTAGTATACAGAGATTAAATATGGAATATTATTTCTTGCTTAAAAATATACATTTATATTGAATTTAATTATTTATTGTGTAATAGTTTTGAAAACATTTGAACTAGTGCTGTTTTTTACAATTATCCTTCTTAAATCTCACGGCCCCCCTGGAGTATTGTCCTGTACCCACAAGGATAAGCCTACCCCATATTTGAAATACTATGGTGTACAACTTTATATGCCACTTTTGTGGGTGAGTACCCCCCAAAGTTTTCAAAAAAATGCCTGCAGAACTTCACACCACTTTCATTTAGTTGTAGAAAATCAGTGGTGGACATGACACTTAAGTTACTAGGTATATTTTTACACAGTACATTAGTATGATACTCTATGGACATTTCAGCTGGCTGCTGTTCAGTGTATTCAAGAAGTAAAATTCACATTTATTTGACGTTAGGTCATATGGATTTATCGTTATATTTATAATGTGCATACTACCCTGAAGTATCAGGTTTTCCCTTGCAACTACAACCATAAAAACAAAGCTGCCTTTTACTGTCCAAACTCAGATATGCATGTCTGGTGAAATCATTGAGCAGGAACTGTCATTCTGCATGAATATATGATGAGTTCAGATGATATAAATTAAACAGTGAATCAGAGCAATAACACTTTCATCACTGATTCTTTCCCTATGTTTTCATCCTAATGTACAAATAAAAATGTCCATAATCTTCACAATTGTGCTTCAATAACTGGGTTTTTGTTTTTTAGTAAAAAAGCCGACTTCCTTATCCATTGCATCTCATCTGTGTGTTGATTGTGGAATACACAGAGCACTGTTCACAACAAGAAACAAGATAAACTAAACAACCAAAACATTTATTTGTGAATATTTCATTGCAGTGAAGACAGAAGCAGTACTCTAATGAATATTGCACTACCAGGTTTGATTGGTTATGGTGCGTTCTATTTCGTCAATAGAAGTCAGAAGCTGGAACTTGGAATTAGATCGCACTTGAGATTCCAGTTACAAAGTTGGAAAAGCAAGTTTTCCAAACATTGGGCCAGCCACTGCTGCCACCACCATTGTTAGCAATACTAATTTATAACATTGTACATGATATTTAGAGGATAAACGCACAGTAGCGTCACATCTGATGATAAAAGGGAGTATTATGTGTATGTATGACTTGATTTAAATGAAATTAAACAACTTCTAAAAGCAGTATAATAGCATTTATTTTACTTGTGCATCAACCCTTGTTTTAAAAAAAGACAAAGCCTCGATTAAGCTTGTATAGCAGTGCGGTATTCACCAGTAGCTGCTATGACCACATGGGATTACTTTGGCAAACCTTTGTCAAGCACTTCAATACACACTAATATTCACATTCTTATGGTGCAAAGCAAAAGAGAAGATTAATATTAATGTCCAGAAGTGGCACTGACATCTTTTGTGCTCAGAAGTGTCTGGGTTGGTTCTTGCAGGCATGCAACTTGCTTGCATTCCTTTTAGGTGCTGTGAGAGTATTTTGTCTTCCCTCTTCTTTTTTTCCATATTACTTTAATGCCCCAACTCTTTCAGAATCGCGGTTGTATTATTTGTAGAAAAGACACAAGATATTGAGGGCTGTGATTAAGAGCCACTCTGTGTTCATTATTGGCAACCTGTTTGACACAAATTGCGCTGCATGCTTGTCATGCAAGACAGATGACATTACCATGATAATGATATTGTTCGTGATAGGTTGCTTGTATTAATGCTCAGATCCTCTATATGGACCAAATTGCCTTCTCTAACTTATGCCAATCATTTAACACATACAGCAGAACACGGTGCTTTCAAAGTGAAATGGGATTGCGTTCAATTTATATTTGCAGAAAAAATAGGAACCTTATAAAACCACGCAGCTCGAACAAGGCTCTGACATTGTAAAGTGTTCTTTTATACTCCGTTGAGATGCATTAAGAAACAAGAAGCATTTTCATCGACAGACTAAAGGTCAATAAGGGGACATGGAGTGGATCCAAAGTGCCTCCTACTCCTTTGCCATGGCGGTCACAGACGAAGACAAACTGTGGTGCCAGCTATCAGTGCACACCCACCGCAGATCAGTTACTAAGATCAATGTGAACTACTCCTACTCGCTCCATGAAAAGTCCATAAAGGTGACGAGCTGCTGCTGGTTGTTGCCAAGTCTTTAGAAATCAGATGATCAAATTAATAAAGAAGAAAAACGATGGAAATTATCTTAGTTGAAATTATCCTTCATCTTTTTTTCCTTGCATGTGCTTAACACGCTGAATCCCAGAGCTAAAAAAAAACTCAACCAATAGTGGACTGAATCATCAGTGTACTACAGCATCTTCACAGTATGTTTCTCTCTTTGTCACTTGCTTTCTTACTCCAATTGGTTGTTTGCTCATCCAAAGGCTTCCAGAGGCTGTTTCTTCTGAATACATTGGGAATGCTTCTGGGAAATCCAAGTCCAAACCAGACTAAGTCTTTGCATCGAAAGGGAAAAGGATATTTGGCCAGAAGAGCAAAGTATGGCTGCATGAGAAGGAAAGGCCACAATGGAACCACAGACTGTGGACTGCTGCATTTATCTGCATCACAAATCTACTCTTTGAATGAAAACTATCGGAAAAAGGACAAAAATGTTAATGACGGAAAAGAGCAGTAGGTGGAATGGAAGATAGGTTGAAGTAGGAGGACAGAATCAGGGCAAGAACATGTTATTCCCTTTATTTGTGAAAAACATAAAGTTTGGGCTGTTTATAGTGGAGCTGAAAAGTTTGTGAACTTGTTTAAATTTTCAATATTTCCACATAAATAAGACCTGAGGTTTCACCAGCTTTTCACACAAGAGAATTGAACAAATAAGACACAAATATTAAACCTGCCTATTGATTTGTTGAGATAAATGTTTCAGTATTATAGAAGATATTTGTGAGAAGCAAAATCTTTGCTTTTAGTGTCTGTTGTAACCCCCCTTTGTGTTGCAACAACATCTCAGTCGTACATATTTTATCCCATCCGTCCTTACAAATAACTTCCAGTTTTGAGACACTAGGGTGGTCTCACAAGGAATTGCTAAATTTACAATCTTCCATAGCATATTGGACCACGTTTAAGACTTTGAACCCATTTCCCCATTTTAAATATGTAATCATGTTTTGGTTTCTATACTGTTTTTCATTTAGATAAAGGCACACTGGGTAATGGGACTGGGACAACCGGAGGGCTGAGTGATGGAGAAGCAACCACTCCAGGTTCTTCATAATGTGTGACACTACAGGAACTTTTTTTAACCTGGCTTTAAGTTGCAAAAATCTATCCAACTCTGCACTAACAGTAAGAATGATAATACAGCATTAAATTAACAATTGTAAACTAACTACTCTTATCCTAAGTATACCCTCAAATCAGAATCCCAGAAAGACAAAAGAAAAGTGGTTTTGAAATGGCCTTGTAAAAGTGGTGACTTAAAACCAATTGAAATACTCTGGAAGTTCCTTAAGAGACCATTACATAAGTGAGAGTCCAAAGCTTGTACCAAGGCACTGACGTAAAGAAAAATGGGCCAAAGTTCCTTCGGAATAATGAAAGATGCTCATTTAGTCACACAGGACACAGTTACTGCTCTGGCTCTGTAAGCTCTGGCTGCCAAAGGTGGCTCTACGACCTACTAAATCACAGGGGTACTTGTTTTGATTTTGTTTGTTCTTTTTCTTCATTTTTGTTAAATCAATAATGGCATAGTGGAAAATGTTATCTGTGATCCTGCACTGGACTGAACTGGTATAGATCATGGATGGATGAATGGATGAAAAATGTCATATGTAGCTGTTTGTTGGGGGGGGGGGGTTGCATGTATTTGCCTGATACTAAGACCCACAATGATCAGATTATTCTGCCACTCATCCACACATACATCAAAAAATAGAAAAGGTGCTGCCAACAGGTTCAGGAGCTTGCAAACGCTTAACTGTTTATATCAACGATATGTGTTGGTGATTGGGTTGTAGCTTCATTCACAAAAAGTAATTGCTACATACACAGTAATTTTCACCTTATTAAAGCGACTAATGTGTGACATGTAATGCAGGCTGGTTGATGGCTCCTAGAATGATGAGATTGTCTTGTAGGTGAGAGTTCGTAGAGGTGTCTGGAGCCAAGATAATTCAACCGTATGAAAATATCAGCCACAAGTGAAACAGGCTTCCTCTTCAATGTACTGCATATGCATACCTTCATTTGTATTTGTTCACTTGATTGTTTTTCACTTTCCGTGTGTAAAATAAATTGCAGCAGTGGGTTTACAGCAGAGGCAAGAAAATTAAGAGATGACATAAAAGAATCTGAAGCATGAGTGATGCAACATTAACAGTGGGAAAATCCAGTAGGCTTGCGAAAATGATTGTTTAAGCACCAATAAACTATCCCTGACAGGTAATTTGCCAGCCCAGCATAGCAAAGTGTGCATGTAAATCAGGTCATTTGAAAGGTAAGCTGGGGCCTCTGGTAGTAATTATACAAACTCACATTAACATACACCTTACAGTCTCTAAATCCCAATATGTAAGTATGTAAAGTTTCATGGTATCAGACACAAACACAAAACTGCGACCAAAGCTGAAGTTTGCATTATCTTCCACTTTGATCACAAACCGAGAGCTGCTTTTGATGAGGAACAGGCCATCCGCTCATATATTTGCTGTCTGTTTTTAGATCTACTCGTCCATCAGCATGTGTAATTTGTAGTCTGAGAACTCAGATTCATCATGTAGAATACGTCCAGTGAAGCAGCTCAGATAAAAGGAAGGAGATGTGGAAACTACATATTTAAAACTAAGTGCATATTTAACCTACACACAGCAAAGGCATTTGATATGCAATCATGCAAATGTTAGTACCCCTTCCTTTGATCGTATGCTCGTTCTGTGTAAAATGATGAGGTTACACTATCCACAACAGATATTTGGAAGATATGCAACATCTTGGTGTTGCATCTTCTGTCCAGTCTACAAGTCAACCACCTCCACCTCTTCTCCCATGAGGGAAATAATGTTTAACTTATCTTCCTCCTTCCTAAAATCCACAACCATCTCTGTATTGTTCACATTCAAGATGAGATGATTGAATGTCACACCATGTCACAAAAACAGTCCACCAGTTCTTTGTATCAGTCTCCTGCTAACCATATTTCACCACTGAGTATTTCTGCAGATGTCAGGACTTTGACTTCTACTGTAGGTCTGAGGTGTGCAGCATGAAGAGGAATGGTGAGAGCACAGTCCCCTGTGGTACTCCTGTGCTGCTGACCACCTGGTCAAACACACAACCCTTCGGTCTCACAAACTGCGGCCTATTTGTCAGGTAGTCATTAATCCAGGTGATTTATGAGGTATCCTCCTGTGTCTTCTGCAGTTTCTTACACAGTAAAAAAGGTTGAGTTGTGTTAAATGCACCAGAGAAATCAAAGAACACGATTCTTTAAGTGCAGCATTCTTCGTCCCAGTTTAAGACGCCCTCATACACCTGCTTCACCAAACCCAAACTGCGGAGAATTCCTGAAAGGTTTTTATTTGCCGTGTGGCGTGGTCCAATAAATCTCTCCCCAGGACTTTCATGATGTGTGATTTCAAAGCAACAGGTCTATAGTTGTTAGAGGCATATGGATGAGATCTCTTTGATACTAGAACAAGGCAGGATGTCTTGGCTTCAGGACTCTGTGGCTTGACCAGCAGCTTTTTTCAGTTCAGTCTCTAAAGCTGCCTCTTCACCAGACCACAGACAGGTGGGAGGGGGAAGTTGAGGGGCAGCATCTCCTGACGTGGTTTAAGACAACGATGAAGAAACAGAAAGAACCATTAGTGAGGTGGAAAGGTGAGAATGTTGAGATATAACAGGGAAGCTGCAGGTCAAGGGAGGATGGGAGGTCTGGCTGGAGATGCTGCGATTGTTTCTAAACTGAACCTATTAAAGAACATGTTTCCTTTATTGGCTTCCATCTGTCTGATTCTCTATCTGCTGTTAGCCTGTAACCTCTTTCATCCCTAACTACACATCTTTTACATTGTTCTGCTGGAGCTTGACATCCATCTTTTTTCTGTGCACATCCTTCTTGTATGTAATCTAAACGTGTTTTGTGCACTCCTCAATAATTACCTGTATCGCTCTCTGAAGGTTCCTTTTTTCTTCATAAGCAGTTCTTTCAGGTCAGTGGGGATTCATTGTTTGTCATTGGGGAAGAAGCTCACTGTTCTGGTGGGGTTGGTGTCTACACAGAAGTTGACGTAGTCAGCAATAATCAGTAATGGCGTTGATGAAATCTCCCTGTGACTCACTCCATGTGAGTGCATCCCAGTCTGTAGTCTCAAAAACAAGCTTCCAGGGACCAGTCCATCGCAGGGCCACAGGAAAAACTACCAAGCACGCTCACATTCACACCTATAGGCATGTTAGAATGATCAATTAACCTAGTATGCATGTTTTTGGACTGTGGGAGGAAGCCGGAGTACCCGGACGGAACGCACGCAAGCACGGAGAGCATGCAAACATGCAAACTCTACACAGAAAGACCCACCGGGCTGGGAATCGAACCAGGAACTGTAGCTACGTGTTGCTAATTATTATATCTAAAATTCACATGGAAGCATGACTGAGGTTTTCTAAACTGTCTCTGAACGAACCAGAAGACTTTTGGAACAATATCTTATAGACAAATGAGAGCAAACTGGAATTGTTTACCCTCAAGCACCTTTGGCAAAAACTCAACCATGCAGGTGTTTCTGCTGCATGTCAGCAGAAACACCTTATAATCATTGTCAAGGACAACGATGCAGCCACAGGACCTGGGTACCTCACAGTCAATGGGTTGATCATGAATGCTTCCGTATTATAGAGTAATTATGAGATCGATGTGAGGCCATCTGTCCAACAGCTAAGGACTGTCAAAAATATGTCAAGCAACAGGACGGTGATCCAAGACAAACCAGCAAACCTACACCAGAAAAGTCAAATTCCAGACCACAACCCAAGTGAAATACAGTGCCAGAACGATAAGAGAACTGTGCATGTCCATAAGCAATTGAAGCAATGTTGTAAAGAAGAACAAAGACAAAGGGAACAATATTTAATTTAGTTAATCTGAGGTTGTGTTTACCCAATCCTAAGACCCACCACGATACATGAGTTTAATTAAGCTTTTACACACAAAAACTTTTGCACAAGACTTTATACCAAATAAAAGAAGGTTTAGAAATGTTCTTCTGTGTTGGAAATGCACCAGGTCCAAATTAACAGATAAAGGCAAACATATCAGTGGGGCCCAGTTACAGCGTTGTGACTCTAAAAAGCCATAAAACAATGCAGCAAATACAAAATATGGATTTGCTCAGCTTGTTGTGGACATGCAGCTCAGATCTCAGCATGCAGTTATCAGGTGGTATGCGGTAGAACAGTAACAAGAAGCAGTGTGAAAAGCTAGAAGAAAAAAAGAAGTTTAGCTTCTTTATGTGTTAGATGTGGATAATAGAGGCTCAGAGATCAATGCTTTTGCATGTCTCTGGAGTGACGTGTGCAGAACTTATCTGCTTAAATTCACCTTTAAATGCAAATCGTGAATACTGCCTGTTGTCGCATACACATATACATGCATATTTACGCTGTACACAGGCACATATTTGCTTACTGATGTGTACTCTCCCACCTCATCTCATTAATCACTGCTGCTGGTGTTATGACAGCTGGGCAGAGGGTTCTGACAGTGGCTCACCTCTTCTTCTCCTCGATCTCAGGAATAAAAATATTCGTCTGATCTGATTCACCGACACACTGCCTTCTGTTCTTAATGAGAAGTATGAAAACTGTTTTACTTTACTGCTGTGGTTCTGGCATAGCTTTCATCTTTCGCATAGCAATTTATAGATTTTCAATTGGTATCTCGTCAGCAAACGTCCTTCAGTCTGTTAAAAAAATACAAGGTTTTATACCATTTATATCTGAAAAGTAACCTAGACAAAACATTCACTTAACTGTAACGTTAAAAAGAGGAAGATAGAAAAAAATATATCCAGATGGGCCATATTTTCTTCCTTTTACCCTCAGGCACATTTCAGCTTTGTTTTTGTAATCATTTCTTTTAAATTGATTATTTTTCACATTTGAATCACGTTGTGTTTTTTCATTAATTATCCATAATTTATAATGGCTCTCCTCATTAAATGTTTTCCACTAATTATATTTAATGTTCACTTTCTCTAATACACTAAGCCTATCAATAATCCGACAGTAGAGTATTACGTCCTTTACCACGACTATGTCTGTTTATATGATGTGCACCTCCCTGTGTTTGATGGATGAAAATGTCAACGCAACCATTGGAAAGACAGCAATTTTATTAGCTTCTCTTCACTAATCTTTATGGAAAATGTAGGTGAAACCTGACCCTGATAATAGCAGGACAGAAGGGGAAAATACACTGCAAAAAATATTGACCTTTTTGTGAAATGTGTTTTTAAAAGTGTGGCATATGCTCTAGTACAATGAGAATAAAGTTGTTGTTTTCAAGACAAAAGTCTTACTATTCTGAGAATTACATCATAATTATATCCAAAGTCATGTGTTTAAGCATAAATGAACTTCTAAATTACTTATTTATTTTATTTTATGATTTTTTTTAAACTAGTAACTAGAACTGTCGATGTGGTCTCATGGATGGAAATGGGGATTTATTATGTGAATTAATTTGTCTATAGGTCTATCTATAGGTATGTTTCTCCCTGACTTTTCCTAAATACGTCTGTTTTATATTTTTTGAAGTTTTGGACATAATAAAACAAATTACACACAAGTTCTGAGCACTTATTCCTCCAAACCCCAGAGCAGTCCTGCAGAACGCCGTCGTTTACGGAGGCGTCCTGGTGCCATGAACATATTTGATGTATTTGAAAACTTTTTTCATATCGCATAATCTGTAATAGATTTCAAACAAAAAAATTCAACAATTACTCGTAATATCAGTCCCTACGCGCCTCATGCACACAAGAAGATGTGCGCACACAAAATATGGAGTGGAAGTGTTAACACAAATTTCTTCCACGTCAAGAACTGATTTCTGTACCTTAACAATGAAATTATATCTGGCGGTCTGTGAGATGGCTACGGTGCTTGTAGGGGAGGCTAGAAAGCTGGTGGTTCTAGTCCTAAATCACTTTAATGAACCTGTCCAAGGTACAGTCTTGTTCAGTATATTGCTCAGTCACACTCGTTTTTTTCTCCTTACCTCTTCTGACTTTATTTCCTTGAGACTTATCTTAAGTCTTCTATGGACCTTATTATGCTCATTATCCTGATTAAAAAAAACTATATATATATATTAAATGCCATTTGTTTTATTATATGCTATGGAAATTACAGAGCAAAAATTTAAAAAAATGAAATAAGAAAAAATGTGTTTTGGACACATTTTGTAGGTTCGTAGGAGTGAAGACAAACAGTTGACTGGCAAAGATTCACGTGAAGAAAAGAGGTGTCATTCATTCACCCACTTCAGAAAAACTCAACTGCACAGACTTGATATTTTATATGTGAATTCTGGTACTGAATCCAGATACAACATATGCAAAACCATTGATTGAAAGCAGTTAAAATGGTAAGGAATTCCATTAATATTATTGGTTTGGGGAAACCATTGAGCCCTGAGCAGGCAAAGTAACGGGTCATAGAAAGAAAGCAATCATATGTAACGAGAAGGGCAACCACTGATTATCCAGCCCCAATATTTTTGTTGTTATTAATTGCCAGATTCCCACTTTTTGTAATAAATAATCCTGTCTTCTTGTTGGATCGGTCACATCATCATAGTGTATTGCTCGGTACATGGAAATGCACTGCAGTATTTCTCATAATACCCACATTTAGTGTTTGTAACCACTTCACAGATCCAATTTGTGTAAAATACAATCCCTTTGTCAAGCCTCATTGTGAGCAGTTTCTGTTTTGAGTGTATTTTAAATCAATTTTATGCCTGTATCATGTTTTGTGTGCATTTAAATCTATTTCATTTTGTTAATTTAAATCTCACCAGTTCACATAAACACATGAAATCAAACAAGTACTGAAACAAAGTCACATAACTGTGTTTGTATCTTATCTGAGTTTGAAATGGCATATTTTTCTTCTCTATCATTTGTATTTATACTCTGAGATCACTGGATTATTAGCATCATTTTTTTCTGCTTTATCCTTGATTCTATTCACAAATATTGACTTGACTCCCATGTTGGCAGCTGCTCTCTCTGGCATGCAACTTTTTGTTTCCAGGGTTTTACTGTGACTCCTCCACCTTTGAACATAAAAATAAATGTTTTTTTTTCACCCATTACTATGCATTTCATTTAGACAATTAATTTTATTGACTTGTTTTCAACATTCTCTGAAGATGCGTGAAAGACTACAGTCCGTTCCCACCACTGCCACAACAAACATGCTTGTTCTCCCCATTTTTCCTTAAATAAACATCAGCAGTAGGAGGCCCAAGCGCTGCATGGTTTTCTCTTAAACTGATTTGTTCGAACAAGAAAGATAGTATTTGTTTTGTGCAAGAGAAGGACAGGAAAGAAGACGAGGGGACGTGAGCTCACAGGATGAGGCATTTGTTAAATACAAAAAAAAAAATAGTAAGTGCAAATGTGCTGGTGCAGATCTGCTGAGTATTTCCAAACCAAACGGAGAAAACAGACTAGGACAGATAACAAAGAGAGCAGAGGAGAGAAATCAGCCATAACATTAGCCCTGACAAAATAAGAAATAAAAATAAAAAAGTGATCTGAACCCCCGAGTCGGTAGCGATCTTTCCCTTTGGAGCATTCATTATCTAGGCTATCTGCAGGTGTTGTGGTTTCCTATCATCCAGAGACATGCGTGTTAGGTGATTTGACTTTCAGTGACAGTGTGAAAGTTTTGTCTGAAATCCGAAATCATAAGATTCCCATTTTCAGCATCCCATATTGGGCCCATTCAGACCAAACACATACGCAAACTCAGGTGGACGTGAAACAAATCAGTCAAATGGAATCAGTGAACAATCCTGTATAGGCCCAGTTTTTCAGACTATTTATAGCCTTCGTGCAAAAGCTGGAAGGGAGTGCAGACTGTATAAGAAGAACTGGATAAAACTCTTGCACAATCTCCCATAGGTTTTCTGAAGAGTGCTTCTGAAGCAGTTCTTTGCGCTTGCTGCAGAGTAAGAGCAAAGAGAGGGCACTCCATGTTGCAAATGGTTGGACGGAGCAGGCCTGAAAGCTGCGTGCTCCCACTATCTAGCACAAGATCTGACGCTGTGTAGCACAGCAGTTCTAAGCCTGGTCTCTAATTCAACATTATATCAGCCACATCTATTTTAACATTTTGTATATATATATATATATATATATATATATATCCCCTCCATGGCATACATGTACATGTCTTACCATGGAAAATGAATTTCCCTTAATGAAGGGTGGTCCTTCTGTGTGGCGAGCCAGTCACAGTAAACCAACTTGGTCCCAAATTGCGAGAATTGCCTTCTCTCAAACATCTGGACTCTTGGCTTTTACTGTATTCTTGCTGATGTTATCGTTTCTCTCCTGTCTCGCTAAGATTCCATGGAATATAACAAATAACTAAAAATCGATGTGATCTGACATCAGCAAGGCATTACAAAAAGCTAATAGCTTAGGGAATGCGTTATCACAAATCAGCTATGCAGTGCGGTAATTATCAGTGCTAGAATAGCCATGATCCAGCAGAAAGGAACCACGTTAATGACTTTACATGCAAATGACCCCTGATGGAAGCTGTACTTAACATGCATTTTTCCTGCTACAGTTACTTCCAGGAGCAGAAAGACAGAAATCTCAATGTGCATCCTTGATTATTATTATTATTATGATTTGCTCCAGTCTTTTTGCCATAGTTTCATCCTTTCTTTTCCATCCATCTTTTCATACTCCTCTGCATGTCTGAAAACCTTTTTCTCTCAATCACTTATTTCTTGTTCATGTTAAAGTGTGTAAACAATACTACCAGGAACTAACAGCACTCTGTTTCATTTATTAATTCCCACTATTATCCCACTATTGAAAGAAACAATGAAACAGTGAGACTGTGAAACAACACAAAGGTTATTGAAGACAGGGAAAGCTTTTCCCCTGAGACAAAGAACGACTAAGAGGATTTAATAATTTATGATGGCAAGGAATATGACAAAGTCATGTCATTCTTTTGAGCAGCACTCGCTGTCAGCCCAATTCCTTTCAACAGCCACAGAAGACGTAGCTTCTGACAAAAGAGAGGGACGACTCTTACAGCCGTCTTAATTGCTTTCCTACCACTCACCTTTGTAATTCCCAGCAGTCAGGGAGTGGAGTACTAACCCTATGGATGTGACACAATATTTTTACAGTGTTCATTGCTCATCTTTGTGGTTAACCCTTTGGTGTTTACTTTTGTGAGCACTTGTCCCCGTGTTCACAGGGGATCTTACTAACCATAAACAGTTTTTGTCACATTCACTTCCGCTGAGTCCGTTTGGATCCCTAGACTCTGTATAAACAATCATAAAATTTCTGCCAGCGAACAGAAGCCCATTTTCTCTAACTACAAATAAATATATCTAAAGTTAGCGCCTATCTATTGTTTTGAGAAAGCCATTCAAACAAGGGAATTAAAATGGAAATGCTTTAATATCAAATGCAGCATATAGAGAGGTTCCTTTTTTTGTCAAAAAAAAAAAAAAAAAAGCCAAAAAACCTATAAATTTTATTTTTAAAAATTATTGAAATATTATATTGATATATATCCATTATCTATTCCTGCTTAATCCATCTCCGGGTCACGGGGGTCTGTCGGAGCCCATCCCGACACATAGTAAGCGAAAGGCAGGGGTCCACCCTGGACAGGTCGCCAGTCCATCGCAGGGCCACATACAAGACAAACAACCAATCACACTCACACCTACGGGCAATTTAGTACGATCAATCAACCTACCCTGCAAGCTTTTGGACTGTGGGAGGAAGCCAGAGTACCCGGAGGGAACCCACGCAAGCACGGGGAGAACATGCAAACTCCACACAGAAAGACCCACCGGGCCGGGAATCGAACCAGGAACCTTCTACCTGTGAGACAACAGTGCTAACCAGTAAGCCACCATGCTGTCTTATATTGATATATATCATATTGAAATATTATATTGAAATATGTATTTAAATGTTATATTTAAATAGTTTAAATATAAGACACTGCAGAAAGAGCGAACAAATGCGCAGGTAAAAGGAACGACATGTGGAAAAGCAATTGTGACTTTTCACTCTTTTATCCAATATTTCACTGAGCAGCCCACTTCCTACATACCCTTGATGTGGGTAGCAGCCCTTCTACTTGGCCTCAGCTCCCTACACTCCTTACAGTGAGCACCTAGGGGGGACCCAAGGGTATGGAAACCCAAGACACCCACTGGCAATTCTTGTCAATGAGTGTGGTCTCGCCAGAAGCGTTGCACCGTGGTTTAGATCAGAACAGACTTAAAAATCCTGTTGCGGGTTTATAAGTCTCTGAACAGTCTAAAGTTGATCTCCTGGTCCATCATGAGCCAACCAGAACCCTCAGGTCAGCAGGGTCACATCTACTTTCTGTCACCAGAGTTAGAACCAAACTTGGTAAACTCCCAGAATCCAACAGTGCTGCTGAAATTCTCAGTTGCTTTAAGTCAAGGTTGAAAATCTTTTTATTTGCGGCAGCACTTCACCATGATGCACCGCAACCTTTTATTTCTTGCATCTCATTTGTTTTATTCTTAAGTTGTTCTTAAGTCTGTCTTGAATTATTAATTCTGCATTTAAACTCATGCATTCTTTATGTTTTCAGGTAAAAAAAACTTTGAATTGTCTTGACATGAAATGTGTTATTCAAAAAAATTTGCCTTGCCCTAGAAGTGTCCTAGAAACGGCAGTCCGCTAGTCTACTCCACTAAAGATCGACACCAAAGTCAGGCACAAGAAAGGGAAAAGAGAATATGGCCAGTACTCAAAATTAAACACCATGACTGGTGTCTTTTCCTTTTTTTTAAAAAAAAATTTACATTAGTGATGAAAAGGACAAGACATAGTGAGAAATAAGTCTTTAAACTACAATAGTCGAGCACTTGGAAGCGCTCCACTTTTAAAATGCGTTGGAAATAAGGTCCCACTAATGATGGAGCAAAACAACTTCCAAGGGGTTCAAGTTGAAGATTCAGGACTCCCGAGCTTGCCAACAGATCTAGGAGATTAACTGATTAACATGGATCTATACAGATTTGCATATCTCTGGGGTAATCATTGCCTTAAATTCTGTTGTTTCCCTCTTAAAACAACCGAATTTACCAAAAAGGGACAACAGACATGCATCTTACTGTATTAGAAAGATACAATGTTCAATTTCAACTGAACTGCAGAAGAAATGGTTTGATTGATTACTTCAACGAGGAGTAGATGCTGTGAACAAGGCCTGTCCTGTTTCTAGAAAAATATAATGCATCAGAATTTCCAACATGCCAAAATGTAAATTTTACTCAAGTGCTGTAATGTCTTATATTAGCTGCATCAAAAACAATAACTTCGGGATGTCAAACAGAAGAGGTAAACAAAGCAGTCTATCAATAGTGTTGCATACTGAGTAGCATGTTAGAGCAGCAGCACAAGCTCCATCTGTGTCCACGGAGGAGGCATACTGGCTGTAAATGTCAAAGATTTACCAGAGGCATAACAAGTAGAGGTGCAGAACTCCCCTGTGGGGGGCAGACAAGTCTAAAACAGCCTCTAAGGAGTCTGAAGATTAGGATGGCACAGACCAGTATTATTTGGACCCTGGTTATCTGCCTATAAGAAAGAATGGACAAAGGCCACGGCTCTTGTCAAGCTCTGGTCCTTCATGCACCACAATAGGCTGTTTGGCCAAAAGCTGCTTTACAAATGATCCATAAAGAGCTATTTTTCTCTTCCATTTCACTTTGTTCCCATGCTAAAGATCTGATTCTCTCTTAATTTGCCTCTCATTTGCTGCATTCCAGCATATTATTCTAATTAATATAATTATTATTATGAGCTGTTTGGAACATTAATTGCACACATTGGGAGACAGGCCGTCAGTCTTGCCAAGCTTTTCAATTCGCTCCCTCTCTCGCTAGATTTAATTTTTCTTAATGATCGCTTTCAACTGAATCCTCATAGACTGAAAAGAAAAAAAAAAACAAAAAAAAAAAAAACAAATAGCACAACAATTGAGAAAGATGGATGTTGCTCAATTCTGTTAGTTTGACAGTTGAACAAAGCCAGTTAATCTCATCCAGTGTTGACAATAAATCACGGCTAAAACACCAAACGCTCTCTAAATATCTAACATTCAAAGCAAAGACTTACATTAATTAACTGCTATGATTTCAAATCCCAGGTTTCATTAAAATTTGAAAAAAGGCATGGCATATTTATAATTTTGTGTTAGTATTCTTTCATCAATACCCTTCACTGCCTCAACACCGCGCTTTGTGCTGTTTAAATGAGGAAACGTTTCATAGTCCCTCCTGGTGACCTTCACTTTCCTTGATAATTACAGCAACTGTTGGGCCCCAACTGGTTTCTCTGCCCCGAGGACACCATTAAAACACATTTCTAAGATCTGTGGTAGCCAAACACTGCATAGGTGCGTTGTTCAATTAGCCAGAAATGGCAGTGAAGCAGAAAACAACGCAAACGTTTCAAAGCAGAGGGTAGGAGTGTAAGTGCTATTGCTAGCATGACTCTAGGCCACAGAAGTCATTGAGATAATTAGCATGGGAGTCATGATCTAAATCAAGCCCAATCATTGCTGCTGGCTGGTAACCAAGGATCCTGTACAATGATTAGAGAGCGACAGCATTTGTCATTAAACGGGCGTTTTGTCGCAATTTCATTTCTATTTTCTCAGAGACAAGTCGGAAAGCCGGGGAAAAAAAAATATAAACTCAAAGTGCTGGGAGCAAGGATGTGCAGCGATGAACTATGTGGCACATTAGATGGATAAAAAATAGTTTTAAACAATGTTAAATATTCCATTATAATTGAATTCCCCCTCATATAAAAGTATCCAGTATTTACTAATACAGCTTTCAGACACAAACCTTTTTAATTTACCATTTTGCGACAAAGCAGGAGAGAGGAAATGTGACCATTCGAACAGACGTCTAAAACGTATTAAAGTAACACCTGCTGCCATTCAGATTCACTGGTACTACACAAGATAATTCAGTGTAAATCCTCTTCTTCATTCTCATGTGAAGCTGCCTGCCTGCTCCTGTCTCCTGAATTTCCAATGCCATGTTTAAACTGCTCACATGAGCTACAGCACTTACTAACTGGAGCCGTCCACATTCTGTATATACGGTCACTAATCCGTAGAGAAACTTCATCCTCGGCAGGATCAGCCAGCAGTTCCTAGATTTCATTGTCATTCCAGTTTCCTGCATTCTCCTTCTGCAAATTTGCCATGTTGAAGACTGAGTACTCTAGTGGATTGTGGGGCTCACTTCCCTTCCAGGTTATATAAACATGGTAACCCAACGGCGTAGGCTACAATGTGGCTTTACATGCACCTCTCTCTTAGTCACCTCTGTCCTGATGTGCAATGTAGCTTTATTTAATCGTTGATGTGTGACATGTTATTGTAAAGCCATAACACTGTTGTCGCAAGAAACAACTTGGACGAGAGTCCAAAGTTACTTTGGGTAGTTTGTAGTAGGGACAGTAACTAGACAGTTCTCTACACCTGTGTTTCTAAGGTTACAGCAGGATAACATCTAAAACATGCGGGGAAGTGTGTCCCGAAGAACAGTGCTGGGAAACACTGATCTAGACAACGCTTCCAATTCAGATCAGTTCAATTCCTCATCCCAAGCATGCACACGGTGACAGTGAAGAGGAAATCTCCCTATTAACAAAAAAAAAAAAAACCTCCGGAAGCCAGGCTTATGAAGGGTGGCCATCTGCCTTGAGCACTTGTGGGTGGGTGAGAGGACAGAAAGAGGATTAGTCCAGGGACACTTGCAATGAGACAAAAAAGACCCCCCAAAAAAAAGCATCAGCTTTGTTTCAGCCTTAACATGCTTTAAAGGATTAGAGTTTATCACACCAGGGGAATCCCAGGCCATGAGCCACTGAGCCATGTCTGCTTTAACGTTCGGATAAATTCAGACAGACAGCCTCAGTGCTATATTAGCAGCTTCTGCTGTTTGTCTGAAAGAAGTATAACCGACACCCTGTGCAGGAAAGAAAGACCGCGGTGTCTGTTAAATTTATAGCACATGAGCAGACTCCCAATATTGTAGAAATAAGTAATTGTTTTGGAGTCACTTATAACAACGAACATGAACAGAAGTGAATCCAATGAGCTGTCAATTTCTATGTTATTACATTCAGTCACCTAGTAATTTTTTTAATTCAAAGCAACTCACAAGTTTACATTATGAGCTTATTTTATTTGTGTGTTTCCTCTAAGTTTGGTTTGTTTTTATGACAACACTGCATCTGATTGCTCTTCTGTCAGACTCAACTCAATACGACTTGTTCTTTTGTACTACTGACTTTACTTTCCATTATTTTTTCACTGTTAAGAACATCTTTCGTACCAAAAACTCAGGCATTGACTTTCAGCTAAATCCCCATGTATTGTTTATATTGCTCCGTATTGGTACAGTGGAAAGGCAGTTCTTTTAAGAAAACACTGCGATACAACGTAGAGTTAGGTTGATCTAATATTTACTAAAACGTCAGTCTTGACTAGAAGAATCAACAGTGTCTCAATGTCAAAATTGAGATTCTGTCTTGTGAGCAGTAAATAAATGACAGTGTTTTCAGACGCAATTGCAGTGAAAAAGAACTAGGCTGGACCAGGTTTTTTTTTTTTTGTTTTTTTGTTGTTACAGTAATGTGTATGTCAAGTGAATCAGAACACGTCCCACGAACACAATGATGTTCCTAAGAAGAGCTCTTCAAGCTCAGACTCGTGAAGCTCACCAATATGCAAAGTTGTCCTCTCGTCCTTGCTATTGAATGGCCGTGAGCTTCACCTGTTCACATCAAAGCAATCTCTTTGTCTGTCTTTCTTTCATCCACTGTGGTTTCATGCAAGGCCTGTCAAAGACATGTATTCCACCATCATCACACTTTGGAGTGCCCACCTCACCTCCATCCCCAAAAGCACAGTTGAGTCTTTTTTTTTTTTTTAACCATTATGAAAGCACATGATGGAGACAGACCTTTACTAGACTCTTCATCAAACTTTGTGAAGTTTTGTGATATATATGGGTGAGTATGCAAACACATCTACTGGTTATGTTAGCTGAAGTCTCTGAGCCTCTTTTACCTCCAGTGTTAATGTTCATAATGACATCATGTTTTTAGGTCGTCCCTAATTAAGTCAAACCTTTCATTCTACAAAATTCAAAGTTTCGCTTCACATTTAATGTAAAGCAAAACTCAACTGAGTTTTTTGACTTTTCTTGTGCAAGGTCAGGTTTTTGCTGGTGCTGTGAAGAAGCCTAATTTCTACACTTCAGCTCAAATAAAACTCAAGATAACAGTCTGTTTGAAAAGTCTTGCAGTTATGTAATGCTTGACATTTGATTTGAACACGCGGGTTGTTTGTCTTCATTTGCTTTGGGGGAGGACAAGAGAGAGGGAGCAAATGTTTTTGTGGATGCAGAGAACTTATTCGTACTCGAGCTGATCTTTGAAATAATATTAATAATAAAAAAAAGGTTTCTTAAGTGCCAAATTTGTTTACATTTAACTATTACCTAATGCAAATGTGAACCCACTAAATAGAAAAAGTATTGTAATTTTAAAAACACAAATCTATAAGCTAAGATAGAAGAAATTATCCTCCATACACAAGTGTTTTTTGCTTTGAGCCAAAAGGCAAGTCTCCATGTTTTCCTGTTAATCTATATTCTTACGCTCATTAAGGGTTTGATTAATTAAGGGTTGAGCGAGGAGTCTTCCTTTAAATATAGGATGAGAAGTTGGATTTGCTGCTCTTCCACATCCAGATGATCTAGTTGAGGTGGTTTGGACGACTCCTACATATCTCCTTGGGGAAGAGTTTCAAGCATGTTCGACTGCCCGGAGGCCCAGAGACAGAACCAGGACATGTTAAGAAGGTCTCTTGATAATATGCCTCAAATGGCCTGGGAACACTGTGGTATCCTCTCTGCAGAGCTGGAAGAGGTGGCCGGAGGGAAAGACGTTCGTACACCAGACCTGCAACCTGATTGAAGCTAAGTGCAAGCTAATGGATGGATGGATCTTTGTTATCTATGCTGCTCTACAACTCTACTGAATGCAAGAAATAAGCATGGTTAAACCCATCTAGATCCTTACTGGCTTTGCAATGGCAGTAAAGAGACATATAGGGCATACTAGGGATACTTCTAATTGCTTCATTAGCTACGTGTGCTGCGATCTGTGGTCTGAAGGAGAGTAACATCCACTTAAAACTTAGCCCACTCACAGCCATGCATTGCAGCTCAGACATTACCCAGAGGAGCTGCGTGCAAGAATGAAAATGTTTGAAAAAAACTGCTTGTGAATTTAACTCTGCAAGCTCCATGGAGCAAAGCTTGAGTATTTGAGCTCTGCGCGTGCATGCTGATGATGCTTGTTTCTTTTTAATTTCCCCAGTTCTGTCAGCGCTGTAGATGAATCTGAATGTGTGTACTTATATTAGTATATATAAAGTACACTTGCTATTCTCGCATTGCGATGTTTCCATTTCCATATCACATCAGGTATTAGGGGACCCAAAACGCTGAAAAGATACAGCATAGATGAGTTTTTAATTTCAGAGCTGGGCTGGAGGAAGTGAAGTCTTCCTTTCGACTGTCAGTTCAGTGAGTGTTAGTTCATACTATGATCTATACTATCTATACATACTATGATTTCCACCGCGTTACGATGTACTCACTTACACCAGTTCTTGAAGTAATGTATTTTGTTTGGGTGGAAATGGTCTCTATAGGGTTAAAGCTGAACTTTATGCCCATTGGTTTGGTGCACTGCATGTTTATATTTTATCAAGCTTTGTGTGACTAAAATGGTTTGAATTATCTCAGTGTCACCTTTAGAGGTGGGTATAGTTAGGATAGTTTTGATATTGATACAGATGCAGATACAGTAGTGCTTGTTGACACTTATCAATACTCTGAATTGATGCTCATTTCTATAACTTAGAACAAATGTTATGTTAAGTTAAAAAGTTATGACAAAAAAATGCTTACATAAAAAAAAATTGAATTTTATCACTCAATGCTTCTTAGAACGTAAAAGACTATTTAAATAGAAGAAAAATAAAACAGAAAAATATACTTTCTCTGGTGCTGACCATAAATAAACCATCAATAAAAAAATCCATGTACAAGTCGTATTGTTTTGTACACGGAAAGGGGAAAGTAACAGTATCACATTGGTTTATTTGTGGTCCAAAATGTAATTTAATATAGAGGACAGCAAAACAGACCTTGCTGGATGTTGCCAACTGAACCTAAACCAACTAGATTCCACCAAAGTGAAGGACAGTGATATTTCACAACGAATTTGGCAACTATCCTGGGATATACTACCATACATACTTTCCTGCATCATCTTCCTTCACTTGGCAGTGGAGGTAGAGCTGCTCTTGGGTGTCCACTGCAGTTAGAGTCCGCCTGGCAATTTCTGTACAGTCATTCATCATTTGTTTTCTTTTCTTATTCTGTTTTTTATTTTTTTTTATTTTAGACACTAAAAGGAACTTGGTGTTGTTGGTTTGTAACTGAAGACCTTATTTTTCTAGCACGTGGTTAAATACAGCATGCAGCCACAAAACTACAAACCAAAACCACTGGCTGTGAGCAAGATTGATGAAGCCCCCTTTTGGCAACAACAAATATGCATTACCAACAGGAAGGAGAGAAGAAAGAAGGAGCACTGACTTATTACATCTACTACTGTTGGTAGTAGATGTAACATGCAATACTGTTGACTAATGGTGGTAAAAATAAAGTAAAATAATCAGCTGCAGCAACATGTTTTGTCATATAACTGTTTAATACCTCATATGAATCAAGGAAAATATTTATGAAACCATCATTTAATTCACTTAAACTTTAATCAGCCCCAAAGTGGAATTTAAATCCTAAGAATTAATATTAATGGAGTATATCTTCACAAGTATAAGGGTTGTTTTTATTAGTTATGCAAGGTAACTACCAAAGCGCCAGAACCAGGATGTGCACTACTGCGTATGAGTAAGTTCATTTGGAAAAAGACTAACATTTTTTTTGTCTCTTGTACTAACATGTTGTCGACAATGACATGAAATAATACCTGAAATAAAATAAATAAATAAATAAATAAAACTTGAAATAAAACAAGCCTAAAACAAGCACATCACTTTGTAGTAAAGTAATATCCGATAAATTAATGTTCAAAAGTATGTGCTCAAAAAGTGAACCTGAACAGGCTGAAATTTGTTTTAACAAAAGGTGTTAGTGTCCAGGCAGAATATATATACATATATATACGTATATATACGTACACACACACACACACACACACATTTATAACACAAAGTGGCATTTTAACAACCTTGAATTTTATGACTGTACTTAGTTCATGAATATTTATGACATGAATAAAATGGTTTCATGATGAGTAATGTCAAAACAACCCGCTTACAACCGCTGATTTTAACACAGAGCTGAAGGGTTTTTGGGTTTGATAATGACGTCGGGTTTTTGATGTCGTTGTCTACAAGATGTCAGTGCAAGCCATCTGAGACACTGAAGACATCTTAAATAATCCAGTGACAGCAGCCATAAACACACACAAAGTGTCATTCATGTTTGTGGCTGCTGTCTTGTCGTCTTACTGTCTTTAAACAAAGCTTGTCTTCTAAAACCTCTCTCTCTCTCAGTTACATCTCATTGTATTTTTTGGAAAATAAGTTTGTGCTGTGCGTTGTATCGCTGAGTCATTAAAGTAAGGACTCCCCGCTCTGCTGTCATCTAATCTATGGGAGCTGAGTGATCCACAGTATCTCAGGACGCTGGCTGCTTGCGTGAGTATCACTCCCCATCCAACTGTTGGACTGTGAGACAGAGCAGGAGGGGTGAAGTGAGAGACGTATAGAGGGGGTACAGTATGTGTGTGTGTAAGGAGCCAGGGAGGTAAACGAGCTCCTGAGGGAGACCACCCTGGGAAAAGAGGAGGTGGTGGTAGGACAGGTGGGGGAAAAGTAAGATTAATGATGCTTGGGAAAACGAGTTCTCCTGCTGGTCCCGACTTTAGAGACAGCAGGAGTTAGTTACTGGCTGCTGGTCCAGCAGGGATGCGGTACAGGCATCTTAACATTAAAAAAAAAAAAAAAAAAAAAACCCACTCCAGGAGTTTTGGTTGAATCTCAAGCACAGCAGACAGACTGCCTTCACCCCAGATACATAAAGTACAAAACTGATGTCAGCAGAAGTGTAAAAGGTGAGTGACTCAGCCCCGAGGCCCAGTTTTTCTGCTGTCTGCCAAACTTGAACGGATCAGAGAGAGATGATTTGTCAGCTGTTAAGAGCTGTTCAGCTGCTGCACGTAAATCCCAAATGTTCGCATCAGAGAGAACTCTTTGTCCCCTCACACTTCTCTCTGGTGTAGCTGCACGGGAAGGAAATCGAGCTGCTCAGCCCCAGGGCCGCCAAACTCAAACTACTTTTGACTGTGCCTTTCATTCAGACAACAGCGAGGATACATACAGAATATCAAACACAAGCCGAGGATGTAAAGTGCTAATGGTGTAGATGTGCGAATATAAAGCTGTGCAGATCACACGGAGCCAACAGAACATACCTGCATGACCCGAGAAAATTGTGCAAACAGATGGGGAATGATAGCATCTCAATTATACTCCCACACATCAGCTTCACATGTTTTGCTGTGTCCGCATTAAATTCATACCCAGTCTGCGAGGAGGACCGCACAGACGGACAGACAGACAGATGAATGGGAGCCATAATGGGAGTTGACAGACAGCCATTAGAGAGCGTGGTTGGGAAAACAAGCTGATAAATGCTTATTGTATTACACAAAAGGGAGTTTAATGAAGTCATGGATGTAGCTTCACATTACAATCTTTCCTTTAAAGACTGTTTGAATGCTCGGGCTGTGTGGTCACCGGCAGCAGGAGCAGCATCCACAAAACAAGTTTATGACAGCAATTTATCACCTTCGTTGTTGCTTCCCTGGAGCAAATTTAGTTGATTATTCAGCGATTCAATTAGCAAAGCCAGGGAGGTGAAGGCAACATTCCTTCCCGTACGGCAGGATTACGCCCGGATAAAAGAAAAAGGAGTGCATGGTGTTGGGGAGATGTGGTTTGCCCTGCTATTCCAAATCGACATATTTGTTGGCAAATCTAATCGAGATCTAAAAAAGGAATCTAGCATTAGCACCTGAGTTTCCTCTTTCATGCTCTCAGACACTCAGACTTTCATCTCTCTCACTTTGTTATTAAAAGTCTTGTTTGTTTTTAGTTTAAGAACAAATGAAGTTTAGCGAATAAGATTGCAGTGCACTGACATTTTGTGAGCAAGCACAGCGAGGAGAAATTTAGATCAATTAAATTGACTCATTCCTTGTGAGAAAGATCCTAATTATTAAAGTATTGACGTACAATCGCATGTCATAGGTTATATTTCTCATCTTTTTTCTAAATTTCATCATACCACCTACAAGTGTTGGCCTTGTCTAATCGGATCCGCATGGGTTTGAGTTCTCTTTAAAAACAGTACTTCTGAAACATAAACTGTAGATGAGCTTGATATTGACGCCCAAGGTGGAAGAATCACGTCACAGATAGAAATAGATAATCTCTTAGTTGACCGCTTAACTCCAATGTTCTGTTTTTATATTTAAAATAAACTAAGTATTTTTTTTCTTATTAGGCAACCAAGGGCTGTTCTAGGGGCGGGGGCGGGCACAGGTCCTGAGGGGAATGTGACTGGCTCGCTGAAGTGGTCTTGTCCTGTCACTCATCTGTTCTTTGACCATGAAAAGTCAGATTAGAGGTGGGTGTAATTATATCCCCAGCTGGTGGCATCAAAGTGCTAAACTGGATCGATAAAGTTTGCAGAAGAAGAGGTAGATCTCTAAGAGGCAACATTCCAACTTCTGAGTTGAGCCCAATGCAAACCTGAGTTTAATTTAGTGCAATGTGTTGTATGGTGATGTTGTTAATGCTGACGGCACCAATTCCCCTGCGAGCCATGCAGATGGACTGGTAATTCATAAAAACAAAAAAACAAAATAAAATAAAAACCCCTTTCAATTTGTCCAAATGACCTCAGTAGAGTAACAAAGTTTTCCAAACGGTGCCAAGGCACACCAGCATAGTCATGGGACAAAACACATGCAGCGCAGATGAGCCATCATGGTACAAAATAGTGAAATTAAAGTAGGATAGTCAAAACAAAATGAAGAATCCGTAACCCTCGATGTGACTGTCATCTATCTGTGGAGGTAGACTATAATACTACCGCGGTGCCAAGTTAACTGAAGGAAAGCTCTGCAAAGACAACGAACGTACCTTCTATACCTTCAACACTGAGAGGAACGAGGCCTTCTTCAAAAGATCTGAAGCTTTTTATCCATGTGACCGTCTCATAACATGATGGAGGCTAGTTGAACACTAGTAAAGTGTTTTACGAGTAACAAAACCTGACACATAATAGGGGAGAAATCCATCTTCCTGCCTTGAAAAAAAAAATACCTAGGTTTAAATCAAAAGCGCCTTCATCTGTAATGAATAACATTCCAGATGGACCTCAATCATTACTTTACAGACATACCTCCATTAGCATCAGCGGTGCCACCAGCAGCCACTTCAGGGTTTGAGTGATATTTTCAAAAAGTGATTGCCATCAAGAAATGCAAGTGAGATATTTAGTCATGAATCCATAATAGTTTAAAGTTCACCTTGAAAGCAAAAAGAAATGCAGAATGATCATGAATGCTATGTATGGACCTCAAGTACACAACCGCCTCAAAGAAGTTAGTTAGAGAGCTGCTTCTTATCGCTTCTGATGCAACTGACATTTGTTATTTTGGTTTTTTTTTTATGAATTTAATGGAAATGCCGTAGTAGGACCTTAAGAGGAGTGTCCATGAATGAACGTCCTGAAACCTCAATGAACAGAAGAGATGTAAAGAAGAAAGGACCAACAGGAGAAAGGTAGTTCAAGTTACTTCTGAAGTAGAAGCCTTTAAATCATGGAAGTATTTAGTATTGCCCACATGATTTGATTTGATTTTTGATTTGGCTTTCATTCTTGTCAAATAAATAATGGCAAGTTATACATTTATGCTCCTACAATTATAGTTCCCAACAGATTTATAAGAGTTTTGAATTTTATTAGTTTTTCTTATTTTGTTTTTTAGTTTTTTGTATTAGTTTAGTTTAGTTAAACAAATGTATAAGTAGTTTTAATTTAGTTTGGGTTAGTTTCAGTTTCATTTTATTTTTAAGTATTAATTTACAGATACTGACAAAAACATATATGATGAAAGAATCATTTCAAGGATGCCTTACAATACAAAATCATTTATTTTGAGTATTTGAATGAGAAAAAAAATAATGAATTAAAAAAAATTAAGCCACAAACAAGGTTAAATATATATATATATATATATATATATATATATATATATAAAGAAGGCACAGAATGAAAATGAAAACCAAATTAACTTAGCTTTAGTTGTCCACTGCATTTCATTTCAGAGATTTCCTCACCTACTTCCTTACTACTTTGCTTTATGATTTTAAACGGAGAATAAAATTGAAACTTAAAAAAATCCAAGAGAAGTTTCCACATCAGACTACTTTTTTTCAACATTTTGGTCTTCTTACATCTTACAAATGCAGTTTGTGGTTAGAGTCTTATTTAAGAAGTCTCAGACTGGTTTTAGGTTTCACCACATAGTGATTATTCCCTACAAATTTATCAGATAGTTTTCTTTAAAAACAAAAAAAAAATGTTCAAGTAATCCAACATCCCACTGTACATCAATGTCAAAAGGGAAATCTGAAATCTGTAAAGATTTGTGTCAGAACAGAGTTCTTTCCTCTTGTCTCGTTACTTAATTATCTCATGACCTCCCAGATTTATCTACTCTACATGTACAAGGACTCCTGTAGCTTCACTTCATGTAACTGCAGCAGTCACATGCAGCTTACACATACTGACATCTCGGCATTAATAATTTAACGCGATACATAAAACAGTCAGTCAGAGGGAACCACATTAAGCTACTTCTTTAATACTTAAACTAGGCTACTGTTCATTTCTGTGCACTGTTACTTGGTGAAGATTTGCATGCGAATGAGTATTTTTGCAACCACTTTTGATACTTAAAAGACAAACGTCACTTCTTATTCTGTCGTGGTTTGGTACGGGCTGGTATTCTACTGTTGTGGGGTGGTTTCTCATGCAAAGGGATGGGTTCACTTTCGCGTCCACCCAGAAAGACGTTTGAGACCAAGAATGATTTTGAAATGTCCCCCAAGAGCAGTTTCTCCCAACAGTCCAGGACTTATTTCCAACATGATGGAGCACCGTGTCCAATTCTTAAAAAAAAACAAAACAAAAAACAATAGTGGCTGTGACATTTTGGACCACTCAAATCAGTCGCCAATGCTCAAAAAATAATTAAATAAATAAATAAAACATGGAGACAGGCATAAAATAACAGAATGTGATCTTGCAGGGCCCTTTTACAACAAGAATAATTCTCCATCAGGGGACTCCGTTTCCTCCCATAATCCAAAATCTTGCATGCTGAGTTGATTGATAATTCTAAGTTTCCCGTAGGTGTGAGTGTTTGTGGTATTTGTATGCGGCCCTGTGATAGACTGGCGACCTGTCCAGGGTGGACCCCTGCCTCTCGCACGTAATGAGTCGGGATAGGCGTGACCCTGCAAAGGATAAAGCGGGTATGGATGGATGGATGGATGGATGGATGGATGGATGGATGGATGGATGGAATTACAAATTTTAATCAGCAATATAAAAATCAACTCAATAAATCGTATGCACACATGTGGAAAAATTTGTTCTTCCTTTAAAGAAAGAAAAAACCATAGTGATCACTGAGAACCTGAAACTGACAAATGTAACAATTATTAATACTTAACTGAACAATGAAGTAATGAAAATCAGACATCACTTTTAAGCTGTGGATCAATAGAATCACAAAAAAAAAGAAAGAAACTGGCCTGGGCAAATATGTTAGTACCCTTTGAAAAGATTAAAAATAATTTGACCACAGTGATGTGTCAGACTAAAGTGTGCCCCGTAATTTATCTCTCAAGTGTCTCCAATCTTGCAGTCAGTCATCTTGACTATTTAAAAGGTGAGACGTCATCACTCTGCTGGAGTAAGTTGTCTAAGGGCATCAGAAGGTAAAAACACAGACACGCCTGCTAAAGGTAAAGACAGTAAGAACATCTACAGGCACGACTTTCATTCAAACATCCATCCATCCATTATCTATACCCGCTGTATCCGTTTCCGGGTCACGGGGGTCTGTCGGAGCCTATCCCGACGCATATCAGGCGAAAGGCAGGGGTACACCCTGGACAGGTCACCAATCCAGGGCCACATAGAAGACAAACAACCAATCACGCTCACATTCACACCTATGGACAATTTAGAATGATCAATTAACCTACCCTGCATTTTTTTTGGACTGTGGGAGGAAGCCGGAGTACCCGGAGGGAACCCACGCAAGCACGGGGAGAACATGCAAACTCCACACAGAAAGACCCACCGGGCCGGGAATTGAACCGGGAACCTTCTTGCTGTGAGGGGGCATTGCGTAAATCCACAGATTTGTAGAGGTCTCTGAAGTAATTCAGTAGTCCATAAACATTGCCAATTAGTTTTATTTGTTGATAAATCATGAGAAACATTGGTTCATTCTCAAACGACTTGCCATTCTTTTCGTGCAAAATTTCAATGACAAAAACTTAAACGGCCTCAAATGTTTCAAAGCTGCTTCATTCCAGTACATCAAGATGAGGTGCAGAGGGTAACTGGAGTTGGGGTACCGTGAAGGTTACTTTTAATGCTCGGAAGAAACTTATAAGCCTGATTCAAGGCTCGCTTCCTGAGCCGACTCGACACTCCGCTGTGGTGCGGCGGAGCGGTGGAGGAGCAATGCAGCAGGCAGAAACACGGGGCACTTAATGAGATTACACGAGGAAACGTTAATCTGAGGAGAGCAGGTGGGCAATTTAACATGATCAGAGGGCTGCAGCGACGGCGATGGAAGATGGGATGGAGAGTCAGAGAGCGGGAGACAATGTGAGAAAAAGGACCATTGAACGTCAGAAGGCTAAAACACTGTCACGGTTCAGTAGTTATTCATGACCATTTATGCCTGAGTGATTCAAATAATGCTTTATGTTTTTACGAAAGCAGCAAGATGATAGAAACTCTTTCTCATAAGCTCTGCATTCATGAGAAAGTTCAACATTCATAAGACAGCTCATTTTGTTTCCCTAAAGATGCAGACGTTCCCTGTTAGTTCAGCAGCTTGTTTTGGTTGAGTAAGATACATTACCAGTACAGAATAACTGTATGGCTGAAGCTGAAAGCCATTAGTACACACTGAGCTGCACAACTGGAGGATTGAAAGGCCCCTTTGATAATCAACCAGACCCAGAGGACAGCAAGTGCTTCATTTGAATGAAACAATTAAATTACTCACTGCAGTTTTTTGCTGGTCTTATTAAATCCCTTACTGTGAATAGACTATTTCAATTCTGTAATGTAGCTTCCAAAGCGTCAAATTGATTTATAAATCCTTTATTGTCTAGGCAAATTCCAGGAGGTATCACCTTGCCTTTGAAGAAACATGTAATCTTAATTGGTTTGGAGCCGCAGTTGAGAAAAATGTAGTAAAATTAAGACCAACTCAGATATAAAGGTATTTAGCCTTTTGTGCAAATTATAGAGATTTTTTAAGTTGGAAATGTCATGTGGAAAGCCTAAAGAGAGGATCTATGCCTTAATGCTGGTCCCAGACATTAGACTTCTTTTGTTTCAAAATACATGGAAATTGTTTGTTATATGTTTAAATTATTATTGCCATAGTTTCAATGCTTTTCCCAGCCTCTTTTTTTTAATCTGCAACAATATAACGGTGCTCAGAGGTAAGCATGGTTTCTGCTTTTATGTTGAACTGACAAAGTGTGTCTGCAGCAGTGGAGAACCCTGATGTGCACCACCTCAGGAATTTAACTACACACTGAATCAATGCAGCCAGTGTGTGGTAAAGAGAACCGCGCAACATTTATCATCTCCAACCATTTATCAGCTGATGTTGTAATTACAAAGCAACACAAATAGGCAAGTATAAACACCGACTTTGACATAGGTGCTGTTCATAGACTATGCGTGTAGTTTCTTTGTAGAACTATAAATCATGCATAGTTAATGTCGCAGCTCAGCTAACAGCCCCACACATTTGCAAAAAAAAAAAAAAAAGTTTTTTTAACTATCTTGATGAATCAACCACCAATTTGATGTTACAACAGTTAGATTTTTGCATTAAAATATCTTAAAACTACATTCCATTACACAACAACAGCAGTGTTTCAGTGTTGTAGTTTATAAGTACAGGACTTTTCCTTCGCCATTACTGCCACTGAATGCATCTTTGGTTAAATGGACTAAAAGTGAACACATTCAGGGATTTCAAATATACTTGGTTAGATGCAGAATGTGGATTGGAACCGCATTTACCTACCTCAGTGTTCCTTTAAAGAACAGATTAAACTGAGATGCTGCATTCAACAGCAGTTGTTTAGGTTTTTTTTTTTTTTTCAAATATCACCTTACAGGTATCACTATCAGATCAACCTTTGGACTTTGGCATATCAGTTAAAGTTGAAGCTATGGCTAAAACGTTCCTACAGAATCCTCAATAATAGTCAAACTTGGCAAAATAACGGTGACACCTAGTTACATCGTAGGAAGAGGAAAACTTGTAACACAACCTTTTCTTTGAGGAGGAGGAACCAACCATTAAAAGAAGCTCAAAGGCAAACATTCCTCCCTTAAATGACAAAACACTACATGCAAATATTCCATATGATTACCCCAGTGAATCGGAGCGATGCCGTGCAGAACAGCAGTCCAGAAACAAAACAACATTCTGCCACTAAAAGCACATAATAAAAGTAGGTAATACGAGCTGATTATCTGATGTGACTACAAACACACAGCTGGATATATCACACAACCATTTCCTGAAATTTAAATAAGATTTCTATCTATTACATTTTTTTCTCTTCCCCAATAAGTACAATAAAATAGCGTAGCAAATCCATGGAAAATTGAAGAAAATGATAAGACTTGCAGCAGCAGTTCCTTGTGTCAATTGTGACATTCAACAAGAGGTGAAACAGTAGAAAAAGTCACTAGAGTACAGTTAGGTTAGACATTAAGGAAGGTATGTTCACGGGCATACCTGTAAATGTTTAGGCCATTCAACAACTCTGAAATATCTAGAATTATAATGTTTTCTTCCTCCATTCCTCCTGAATGACTAGAAAGAAAGGTTTTACCATCTTCCTTAATCCCTCTATAATATTCAGGCTCACATGCTTGTTTGTTTCACTCCTAGGAGGTTTTTAGTGTTGTATATTTAAACTTAGCTAGGCTGCCTGGTGGCCTGGCGGTTGGTGCCGTTATCTCACATTAGAAAGGTTCCTGGTTCCCCTCCCAGCAGGGGTCTTTCTCTATGTCTTCCTGTGCTTGCGGGGTTGCTTCAGGAAGAGCATGTGGATTGCAATGCCACACTCTGATGACCACAGGGACAAAGTCAAGATGGTAAACAACAGCATATTAGGATTTAGCTGTGGACCTAGAAATGTATTGAGTATGGGGGGTCTCTTACACACTTCAGTGTGCAGGGCACACCCCAGTGTGTCTGATAACATGAAACATAAGTGCAGTTGCATTATACTGTATGTGTTTATATGGGAGCTCTGGTCAATTTATGTGCACTCTGAAAATGAAAATAAAAGAGGACCACAGGGACAGATAGGGATTACACATTACATTTTGCACCTGGTTGCCAGTAAAAGATTTGAGCGCAAAAGTGATGTGCTCTGTCTTCCTGGTTCTGAATGAGCTGAAGGTAGTAGTTAAACCTGCTGGAGATGATGCCTTGAATCTGGTCTGGACATGAAATCTCTCTGATCTCTCTTGATATTTGTGTGGGAAGTTAAAAAGCTCCTTTGGGTCTGTTCAGGTCAGGTCTGATTTCATTAAAATTCAAAGATTTGTAACTTTGGCTTTTGTCTCAATTCCTCTGAAATCAATTTGGCATTGTCTTGTTTTTTTCCCTTTCTGTTGCCAAGTAATGTTGTGTATATCTCACATTTATGTAGTTGAAGGAAGTTTGACTGTATCCAGCTATGTACTTGTTCTGAGCACTGACAGAGTGACTCTAATGGACTATGGTCATTTGAATATATTACATTTTGTAAACTTCAATTACTTCCCTCTAAAGTACTTTGATATTGCTTTTTTGTGAACTGGCACCATACAAGTTAAGTTATTTGAATCGAAGTGAATTAAAATGAGTGTCTACACAATTCGTTGTGTTTTCCTCAGTCCTTTGGCACTTTGTCATGTATCCATGTTTCTTTCCATGTTTCCTATCTATTATGTACCTTGCCTTGTGTTTCATTGTCAGTTCTGAGTTGAGTTTCTAACAATAAAAGAACATTAATATTGTCACTTCTGCCTTTCAATCCCTTGCGTTTTGTGTCTTACTCCCACAAATCTGTGATGTTTTTAAAAAGTCATGTCTTGAGTTTTCTCCTTCTCATTTCTTTCATTGTTGCATAAGCGTAAAGCTGCAAGTCCTTTTTTTGCAAAGGCATTTCCTCGACTTGACGGCATCCCAATGAATCCCACTGAAACCCATTTGCAGAATACCTGTCTTTTGGCTTTTTCAGCCTCCCACCCTCCTCCTTCTTCTTCTTATATTGTTTAATCAATCAGAACAGACTCTGCCTTTTGAGCTGAATAAGCAGTTTTATAGAGTCAAGAGCAGAACCACTGATCATTTATCATTTTATACTGCTCATGTTAGTATTTCTGGGCTTGCAATGGATAGAAAAAAAAAGACAATACTCAGAAATTAACAATCAGCAACTGCATCTGACAGTTTATCAATTTCAATAAGCACTGAATCAGAACAATCATCTAGGGGATTGTTCAAATATTGTGTAAGTAACAAATAAAATTATTTACATTTACCATTAACTTTGTTTGGGTCATATGCTTGTAGAGGAAAATGAAAATGCTGAGACACTGGTTAACAATCACCACAATTACAGGAGAGTGTTAGCAAAGGATGGCTTTCCTCACATATTGCAGGAATACTTGGTGTGTCAAAGAATGTAGGGGAAGATAGAAGAAAGGAATTTATTAATTGCCTAAGAAAAGGGCATGCAGGACTCTTAAAGATAATGTATATAACAAGTAAACATTTAGCTGGATTATGCAGTCACTGCAAAGAACCAGAATCTACCCATTATCCTGCTGTAGGAGATACAGCAAATAAAGAAGAGAGGGATTCTGTAAAAGAGGCATTGCAATACCATATTCTAACTGTACAATGATCCTCACTAGCCAATAAAAAAACCAAACAATACAAAAAAGAAAAACCTCCGTCACCCATTCTCTGGGTCAAAGCTTAGGTCCTCTACCTGGAGGCGTGAGGGTTCCACCCGGTATTTTTGTTGTTCCTAGGATTACACTCATCTGGACAGGGATCTCTGTTGTTGTTCCTGGGATCAGCTGAAGGCAAACTCCCATCTTGGAGGTCACAGTTCTGAGTGCTCCAACTACCACCAGCACCGTGGTTGCTTTCAGCTTCCCCATCTATTCTATTTCTTCCTTCAACCTTTGGTATTTTTCCAGCTCCTTCTTCTTGATGTTGCTGTCTTGAGATTGCTATGCCTATTACGACTGCTTTCATCTTGAGTTTGTTGGCTAACACAATGTCTGATTGATACAAATCCAAGATTAAAGTTAACACTACAGAAATAGACGTCAACACCAGTTTTCTTTATTCTAGCCGTCATGGCCTGGTGCCTTGCATGTTTTAGATGCTTCCCTGCTTTAACACACCTGGTTTAAAGGAATCAGTAGTATCACTGGTGCAGATTTTTACAACAGGCTGATGATGATCGATTCATTTGAAACACTTAAATACCCAAATTCAATACACAAAATTTTGCAATTCTAGGGTTTGATCCTCTTTTGTTTTGTGGGCTTTCTCATGAGGAGAACTTTACCAGAGTTAAGCAATTGATTCATACCAGGACCCCCTCTTTTTAGGTTTCTTGGTCCAGGTGTTTTGGTCTGCACCCAAGACCAATCACTGTGTTGCGCCAGACACACCAAGTAAAAGAAAACAAAGTTAAGTTCCTTTTTAAATGGAATAAATCAAAAACATAGACATAAATATCCAGACAGAGCCAGTGAAGCACCAAAGAGTTTGAAGATGAACAAATAGCAGGTATTTAGAATATACATGCTGGTCATAATTCTCAAATAGATTGTAGTCAAGTTAACAGCCTATGCAGCATTCAGTCTCATTCTAAGCCTGACTGCAAAATGAGAAGCGAGTTCAAGCATGTAAACGCTGATAAGCGCACAGGCACAAGGCAAGATGCATGTTCATAATTTTCAGCAAGGGTCCATGGCTGGTCTTTAAGTGTTGCAAATTTTAGACAAAATTATACTTTTACAGTTAGACATTTCTTACACTTTTTTTTTCATCTCTCATCAAGTGAGCAGTCAAAACAGTATTTTCTTCTTTATTTTCTCTTTTCTACTTTTTAAGGCTTCTTTATTGGCTCCAAGATCACTAAAATGTACTACACGCACAAAGATGGTTGAAAATTGCCAGCAGTTCTCCAATCAAGGAAAGGTCCCAGTCCAGCTACAGAGCAGCCTGTGAATTATAGCCTGCTCATTGGCCTTTGGGGCTTTTGCGCTCTGACTCCTTTTCAGGTTAGTGTGCTAGAAAAGGAAGAGCTGTGTTCTTGAGTACACCCTTGCTATGGTGGTACGGGAGGCACACTTCTCACAGAAGAAATAAGTTCTGGCCTAAGAAATAGGAAGGAAAAATGAAAAACAAATCAACAAACTGAACAAGCAGCATGCTGCTGCAACACAAGCACACCCGCCCAGTCTCCCCACACGGTTGTTCACTTAGCCGCACAAGGCCAACAAGTGAGCAGAGACTGCAGGGCAGCAAATATGCCCCCACTGACATGTGCAAACCTATACAACCCAAAAACACATGCCCACCCACACACAGTCCCACAGCTTACAGCAAAGATAAATTAGAAGACAACTAGGGTGACTCTAGACCAGTCAATAGATATTATCACACAGACTTACGTGAATAACTTGCAGGACTAAGGTTAGCATTATTTTATGGTATTGATATTTGCAAATTCCTCAGACTCCAAATCTCAATCATTTAAAGAAGTGAGATGACTGGTTCATTGCTAGCTCGCACGCAATTTGGAGATTAATTGGTTTATGTTAAGTCTGTCAAACATGGTGTGTTGACCTAAAGGACCCAAACAGAGCTTTAGAGCTTAGAGGCAATATAGACAAAAATTGCTTTATTCATGAAATAAAACGAAAGAAAAAGCACTAGCAAAGCGTAGCAGAACTTGAAGTTAACTGGGCATGGGAAATTACCACGACAAGAAGACAACAAGCAGACAGAAACCAGAGGGATAACCAAGTATCTAGTGTTTTTAGCCAGATGTCTTGCAGACATCCCAGACCTGTTGAACCGGTTTCTAACACCTTATTTTCCCCAGCGTTTGAACCCTCGTGTGTTGTGCCCAAACGTGAAGCTTTTTTATTTCTATGGGAATCGGTAAGATCAGTAATCTTGGAGGAGTTTCATAACTATGAAACTCCTCCATTTAGAGCATGTAATTTGAACATTGTCATCATGTGCAGTGGATTCAGGGGAATACGCTGTGCTAGGTAGCACAGCTCAAATAACAAGCACGCTTTTAAAAAACAAACTTCTTTCAGGTTGTGGACTGTAAGCGTTGACTGTTTCTTTACCACCGCAGGAACAAGTGGGTTACAGTGAGGTTACAGTGGTGGGCTTGGGCCTGGAGGACCCAGGTTCAAGTCCCTGGGCTGGCAACAATGGTGAATCACTGTGGACCCCTGGGCAAGGCCCTTAACTCCCAATTTCTCCCCGGGCGCTGGGATAGCAGCCCACTGCTTCCAGTGAAACTAGTGATGGGTTAAAACCAGAGGTCCAATTTCGGGGTGTATCATGAGATACACACTGACAAGAATGACGAAGCTTGAAAAGCTTCCAGGAAAAAGAAAAAGAAAAAAGAACTTACATCCTTGCACTGAACACCCAGGGGGCAATGAGCCAATATGAGCTCTGACATACTATGAGCCAATAAAGTCTCATAAAAAATGTTTTAGTTTTCATATAATATCCTCTTAATTAAAAACTTATTTTTCTGATCGGCATTCCATTGTTTATTTATTTTTAAAATATCAACACTTTAAAATGAATGGAGATCAGGACAAAGTAGAATATACTTCTAAAAGGGACCCATATTCGTTTTTTACTGTGTACCATTTGAGGAAAGAACATGTAAGACAGATGGGCCCAGAGAAAGTTAAGTGGAAAATTAGAAAACAAGCACGATTTCCAACAAATGTTGGTGAAATAGAAGATACACTGTAATAAATGGGCCTATTTTTTATTTGACGTGCCTCCAAAGTGTTCTTTAGTGTTCCAGTTGGTTCATCCATCCATTATCTATTCCCGTTTAATCCAGTGCAGGATCGTAGGGATCTGCTGGAGTCTATCCCAGCTTTCTTTGTCCAAAAGGGCCACATATAGACAAACAAACCACACACTTACAGGCAATTTAGTGTCATCAATCAACTTAAGAAACATGTTTTTGGACTGTGGGAGGAAGCCAGAGTACCCGCAGAAAAAAAAAAAAAAACCAATGCAAAGATGGGAAGAGCATGCAATCTCCACACAGAAAGATTCCTGCCTGGAGTCAAACCAGGAAATTCTTGTTGTGAGGCAAACATTGCCAACCTCTAAGCCACCATGTTGCCCTGCCAGTTGGTTCATTTAAAAGCTTCTTGTCCACCAAATAATTTCGGATGTTTTAAACAACAGAAACTATCATGTTTCATTGCTTTCTGATGCATTTTTGGAGGTCAGCAAAGGATTATTCATATGAGAGATGAAAGAGAACCTGTCCACCTGTGTTTATATCAGTTGCATGTCATTGCATTTGTCATTGACAGTAATAAGACCAGTCTGAGCATATCTGAATTCATATGCTTTTATTACTGCTTTTATCTGCTGATCATATCTTACCTAAGAGGGGGGGGGGAATCAGAATTACATCACCTTATCCCAGAAGTGTAAATTGTGCCTAATAGATTAAGCACTGAAAAGGTTGACTCAACAGTGTATTATGAGAAAGTCACTGTGCAAATTTAGTGACTGACTTTAAATATGATAGTTGAAATGTTGAATTTGTGTCAGTCATTAAGCAATTCCTTGTTTCATTGCCTGATGGTATTTATTTCTTAAGCATGGTTTGACGAGAGATATGATCATGAAAAGATGACAAGAATCAGTGGAGGTTTTACAATTTAAAGGTTGGGTAAGCAGTTCCTGGAGGACATCATCTCTGTTGATATTTGAACCAAACAACAAAACAGAGACCTAGCTCCTTCCTCCAGCTTTGACACATAAAAATGGGCCACGTATTGATCCACCAGACCTCTGGTTAGAGGGCAACCAATTCTACCCACTGACCGACAGCCACCCCGCAGTCTCGCTGTATAGCAGCACCAGTTAAGGCTCATTTATGCTCCCTTTTGTAGCTAAACAAGTATGCATGTTTCAAGCATTGTCAGATGTCGCTGACCTCATACTACTTCTATGCGTCTTTTACGTTGCCTTGGTTGTTAAATCAACTCGTCCACTAGTAGGCAGTGCTGAGCTCAGGAGTTCAATATACAGTACACCCGCATTGACTGATGATATCTCCATTTTTCATTGTCTTGTTTTTAATATATTTCTTCAATAAGATTCAATTCAGGAATGTCTTGATTATCCTCTATTCATAATGCAGAAAGACAGCATTTAATCCTTGCAAGTAATCATGGAATTTTGTCCCTTCAGTTGACTTTCCCAAAACGTTTGGCTGCATTATTCCATATGGGATCAATTTTTGCAAGGAGGTTGTTTTTGAGTTTCTCTTGTGTCAGACATTTCAATTCTAGAGTCTAGCAAGTAATAAAAAGTTGCATATGGTTTCTATAAATGTTTTATTAACAGTGCACAGCAAACCAGAAATATATTAGGCAAACAAATAAATACAAATATACTAAACAAAACAAAATACTTGGCAAGATGACAAAAGATTGGCGGCTCTGAAGACCCATCACCTGCATCACAACTCCCTTAGCTCATCGCTTTGTTGTGTGCACGTACACATTTGTCCCAGACACACCTCCATTTGTCTTTCACCGTCTTTGGACCCGCTCCCAAATAGCGAGCAATCTCCTCCCAGCTATTATTTAATAGCTGCTTGTCCCTGCGCCCAGATGACGTGATGTTGTAGATATGGCTGCACTTTATGTTGAGGAAAAAAATTATTTCAAGGCTGACATTTTTCTCTACTATTTTTGGATGGTCGGTTTTTATCCCCATTAATTTGAAGCTGCAACTCTGAAATCTGAATTAAAAGTCATATATGCTTTTTAAATATGCATTTGTATCGTAAAAACGTAGTTGAATATTGTTGACATGTACCATCAGAATACTTAACCTGCGTTTGTGGACAAGGGATAGCAGTTCGAACCAAATAGCTTTGTTACCAGGCACCAGCAGGTGAGATTTAGGCAGGTAGACAATCAACGACTGCTGTCAAAGACAATATTGTACAAGCTGATGGAGCGTCAGCGATACCACAACTCAATAGTTTCACTAATTGAATAAAAGCCAACAACACTTTTATAGGTTTGAAAATGTTTCTATTAAACTCTTGACTGAATAGGGGTTGATTTATTTATATAGTTTGACTGGTTAAGACCAAATGTCTTTTTAATAGAAGTCTTGTCTTATGCATCGGGTTGGGTAAATATTTGAAGCGAATAGGGACAATAATAATGTTGTGCTCCTGGGTGTATTTTACAGCTCTGCTTCTTGGGTTCAGCTAATATATATAAGTCAAGGTGGCTTAAACCCAGAAATAAAAGTGTGCATGGACACCTAGATTGGTAAGAAATTAACGCTTGGTGTGGGACAAAGCATCCTTTTTGGCTGTTTTTGAGGAATCTCTGTGGCACAATTGTGCCCAGCTGTCACTGTCAGACTGAGTGCAAACAGATCAGAAGCATCCAGGCAGCTGAGGCCAGGATTAGCCTGCGATTCTTTGGAGGCACTGAAATGAACCAAGAAGACACTAATCTTCTTTTCCCTGTGTCTCACTAGACCTCTGCCTCCACAGGGGGAAAGTGGGAAGGAGGCTGTGGAATAGAAAGAGAGACAGATAGATGGAGAAAACTTAAATGAGCTGGAACAGAGGAGAAGAGGCTATATTAACTAAATGTGTTAAGTATGGTTGCGGGTGCGGTGACATCAGTTCAGTTCATGCATCTAGGATATTTCTACACCATGTTAAGAGAAGGGAGGCAGAAAAGAGGGCTCAGAGGGGAATAATTAGGGAAGAAATTAAAAGTGTAGGTTGAATAATGATTTGTTTTTGCAAGGCAGGAACTTCAGTGAGATGTAAAATCTACTTTATGTATCCACTCAAGTAAAAGTCTTGTTAGAGTAAACTAACACAACAAAATAGAAATGCTCATAGTATAAAGTATAAACTTAACAAGTATAGTATAAAATTAACAATAATACTTTCACAAGAAATTAAAATTTACCTTAAAATTTACCTAACAAAAAAAAAAAAACATAAGCAAACCTTTTGTTGGACGTTAGATGAAGATTATTTGCATAAGAAAAGCTGTCACCTTTTATGTTTGAGAGGTGACTAAGTAGTTTAAAGAATCATAAAAAGGTATTTGATATTTTTGGGAAACATCATCTGTCTTTGGCCGAACATCAAACCAGAGACAGCAATAGCTAAAGAAAGTTAAGGCAAAACATAAAAGAGAATAAACAAGCAAGAGACCAAACAAAAGTAAATCTTAGACAGGGCCGTAAAAGCGACTCGACCTCCGCACCAATAGGGGACCTGCTGAACCAAAAACAGCAAAACGTCCTTAATCTCGTCCTAAGATCTGGTGTACAAATGTGTGGACGTCACATGCTTTATCAAAATATTAAATTTCGTATCAGGGGCCCAAAGGAGCAATTTAATAAAGAGAAAAAACCAGGTCTTAGGAGGTTAATAGTGCTTTAATTTTGTTTTTATTTACCTTTTCCAACTGATTTGGAAGACTTCATTTAACCAAAACATCTTGATCTTGTGCCTGGCAACTGAAACTCTAAACTTCCTTACCATCTTTCCACAGAACATAGTCGTTTTAAATATGTACTCTGTAATAGAGGAAATTAAAACTGTAAGAAAGTAAAACACTATTAATTAAACATCCTTAAAAAAAAGTAAGTAAGTATGGCACACTCCAACAACAAAAGACACACTATCCATTGCCATAGTTATTTCAACAGCAACAGTGAGTGTGCATCTTATGCGTTTGATTTTTACAGCTTCATAGGAAGAAATGGAAAAAGGAAAAAAATGAATGTAAAATTACTCAGCAGATTAACAGCAGATGCTAAATGCCAGGGCCAAACATATGTATTAAAAAAATTGAAATTGAAATTCACAACACTGATCCATATGACTGTCCGGCTGCAGAAGAGAAAAGTAGTTACCTACTCTTACATACCTTATGGCACATGTGTCAGGCCCCAGCCCTAGAGGGCTGCCGTTCTGGATGTTTTAGATGTTTCCCTGCATCAACACACCTGATTCTAATTAATGCTTGTCATCAGCATGTCATCAAGGTCTGTACAACTGTGTTAATGACACAGTCATCTGTATCAGGGTGTGATGAAGCAGGGAAACATCTAAAACCTGCAGGACACCGGCCCTCCAGGAATTGAGTTGGACACCCCTGCCTTATGGTATCACTGCCTACTCAATGCAATGTCTACCAGCTGAAGTCACTGGATGTTTGTGAACAATTGTGCTGTTGCTGGGTGAAAGACTTACAAATCCACAAAACTACAAACTGAAAGCTCAGTCACAGTCTACTTGGTAAGGTAAAGTGGCCACACGGCTATTCATTTCCAATAATGTCCTTTCATAGTTCTAATGCTTATTATTGGGGGGAAAAATATAGTCATTGGTGTCTTTGGAACTTTTAGATGTGCATACAACCAACTTTAGCGTAAGACAAACACTAGTCTCTATTGTAAAAAAAACGACTTTACTGTGGACGCCATCTGCTGCTACTAAGACGGCGACGACTTATACATTTTTTTTGCAAAAATAATTCCTTTGAGCTCCTCTTCTGTCTTGTTCCACTCAGTATGGTCTTTCAAAATGAGATTTTTCAAACAACCTTCACACATCCAGTCTGTGGTCTTTTATGGTAATTTTGTGAACACCCTCATCATGAGCTTATTGCTTTGCAGTTACTTCACACTGAGATGAGTGTATTTTTACTCCTGGAGAGTGGTTACTACTGTGGTTGCTGAGCAAGACAAAATAACAGGGGATAAGAATAAGTAAAAAAAAAAAAGCCCACAATGTATGAAGATTACTTGACCTGTGTATATGTATGAGGAGAGAGAGCTTCTCCACAATGGAGCCGTGCTTTATCTTCAGAATCTACAGTGAATTTTTGCTTAGTTCGTTATGCTGACAAGACTATAGACACCTGCGTAGTCTTATTTGTTTTTAAAGTGATATATTTACTGATACCATCCTTCAGAGGAAGCACAGGCAAACATCATCACTTATTCTCCTTGCCTCAGCATGAGTTGTTTGTTTTAAAAATCTCATATTTTGTTGGACTTCAATAAAAGATCTAATTATCGATTCAACCTTTATCTAAACTTGCTAAAACTTTGAAGTGTGACAAAGTAAGAAAATGAACAAGAAAGAATGGATTATGTAAGACACTTGTAAAAGGATGGAAACTGATATATTTTGAGCTAAATTATTCAAAATAGATGAATTTAAGGCAAAGTTAAAACAATTAAAACTTAAAGGGAATGAGCCAACCTAGGTACTAAGAGGGCGTCATAAGCCCGTGCCCTCGTGCCCTTTCCACCAAAGTGTGTAGTTGGTGTAGTTTTCCTTTTTGATTACAGCTGCAAAGAAAAGCACCAGTTCAGATCCAGGAAAACTAGAGCTACACTTACACCAAAACCTTGTTGGGCAAAATGCCAGAACCAGTTATGTCAGGGGCAAGGAGCGGGAGTACCTTATCAACCCAAAGCACTGTGAGTGCAATTGTTCAAATCATGTCTGTGTCAAGCTCGTTGTCAGTTTTGGATTTTGATTAGTTCCTGATTTATTTTGAAAGTTTTTCTTTAGTTTGTGTTGACCTGATTTATTTCCTTTGCCCAATCCTGCCTGATTCTTTGTCCCTGTGCCTCCTCAACCCCTGTGACTGTGCCTGTATCGTCTGGTCTCTTTCTTTCTTTCTGCTAGTTTGTACTGTATCCTGCCCTGGGTTTTGATTTTCTGTTAATTTTCTGGTTGCTTTGTCTTTAATGCATTGTTTGAAATTTTTCTTTGGTTTTCTGCTTATTACAGTATTTTTGGTTCAGTAAAATCGGTTTTTGCAAACTCCATCCTCCACTCTCCTGCAATTGGGTCCTGCATTCCCTGACCTGTGACAATTGTACTAAAATATATTAATTACAAAGAATTAAAGAATGAACACTAAAATCCTGCATGGTCTGCAGCAGAGACATTTTATTTCAATTGTGACAGTAGTGGCAGCAGACCAACATTTAATGTTTGAAATGAGTATTCTGTGTTTTTTGAATGTTCCTCGGTACTGCAATAAGTATTCACAAACACCAACTACAGCAACCTGTATAATGGCAGACTTTTAATATTAAGACTTTTTTTTTTTTTAAAGAAAAACACTGACAACATAATGACACAAACCATGGTCTTTTACAGAAATTCAGAGTAGGGTAAAGGGAGGTTAAGCGTTGGATTAGATGTAATAATATATTGATCTGGGTCTGTAGTGGTTCTGTGTGTATGGAAAAGCAAAGCAGTTCTTAAAAGGTTCCAAAGCAGAACCCGGCCCACCAGCCCAGCAACAGCACCAGTTTCAAATTTGACAATAAGGGCTAATAGTGTTTCTCCCAACCCAAACCAGTGAAGATCTAGAAAAAAGTAGTGGCAGTTAGGTTAGGAAAAGTAGTTACAATTTGTGAACATCGATATGGTTTTATGCCAGGGAAGTGCACAACAAATGCAGAGTAGGCTTTGAGAATGCCGATGGAGAAGAGCAGGGAAAATCAGGAACTGCACTGTGTCTTGACAGACTTGGAGAAAGTGTACAACATGGTACCAAATGAGAATTTGTAGTATTAGATGACAAAGGTAGAAGTGGGGCTGCATCACTGATTGTCCCTCAACCACTTCTTGTTTGTCATGGTGATGAATAGGTAGACAGGTGAAGTGAGACAAAAATCCCCATGGACTTTTAGGTTTTTAAATAGCATCATGATTTATAGTATGAGTACAAAGCAGGTGGAAGAAAACCTGGAGAGGTGGAGGTATGCACTAAAATAAAATAAAGAGCAGTCACAGCAGGACAAAATATGTGTGGAAATGTAAGGGAAACAGACGTAATATGAGGATGAAATGAGTAGAGGTAGAGGAGATAAAGACGTTTAAGTACTTGGCCTCAACAATGAGAAGCAGTACGGACTGTGAAAACAAGGTGAAGAAAAGAGTTCAACCAAGATGGAGTTGGTGTAGAAGAGTGTCTGAAGTTATCCTTGACAGAGCAGTGGCGGGAAAGGTTTGAGAGAATGGATGGATGGCGGGACCAGCTCCTCTGTATGGCTTAAAAATGGTGGACCTGACCAAGAGACAGGAGGCAGAACTGGACGTAGCAGAGTTGAAGATTTCCGTGGATCGATAGACAGGATTAAGAATGAGCACATCCGAGGAACAGTCAGGGTCAGACTTCTTGGAGACGCAAGTGAAAGACACTAGATTGGAATGGTTTGGAAACATAAAGCAGGACAGATAATGAATACATTGGTAGAAGAATGTGGGAACTGGAGCTGCTGGCCGCGAGAAAAGGGAGAAGATCAAAGATTAGGTTTCTGAAATTTGGTGAAAGAGGATATGCAGTTGCTTGGTGTTACAGAGGAAGATACAAAAGATAACATAAGAAAAATTACCTTAAAGGGAAAAACAAAAAGAAGACATTTAGAATAAATTGGTGAATTTAAACAAAAGCAGTTGTGAAAAAAAATGATTACAAAAGAAGACAAAATTAAAGAAAAAAAAAAAAGTTAAATGAAGTAAAAGTCCTGGAGTAATAGTGGATTTCCACCTATAATGTAATCCATTTACCTGAGCCTTTTCAGCACGTAGTCACTTACAATTAGAAACATAAATCAATTTAAAGAAGTCACTAAGAACTTTATATAACTAAATAAAACTCAGTGTCTATCACAGCTTACGCAGAGGGCCTTCAGCCTTCACAACCAGCTCCCAATGATGACTATCGTTGGTGATAAATCTTAGAGAGGAGTGATAAACGACATCCATTGGCTTCAGGGTTGCAACTGAGCCATCTCTGTGTAAATTTTCACCCTAATCCCAGACTGATGAAGAGCCTCTGCAAGAACCATCATTCTACAGTGCAGAAAACACTACAAATGTATTTGTGTAAAAGAAACCTATTTTACGCCTTGATTTACAAGTTACTTATGTCACGATATATTTGAAAGTGAACTTGTCATTATCCTTAAGCCAAAGTGCAAAAACACACATTACATGGGTAACAATGGACAGAAGGTGTCCTATACCCACACCCAGCCTCGCCAAAATCTAAATGCATGCATATATAGGCAAAGACGGAGTGAAAAAAAGAGACGGCAATACAGGAGTGAAGAAAAAAGGAACTAAAAGAGGAGATGAAAGAGAGAGAGAAAAAAAAAGAGAACAAATGTCAAACGAGATTTCTGCATGCAGCAGCAAAACATGTTAATTAAAATGGTTTTCTTCAGATACTCACTCAGTACCCAGTATGTAAATCTGGAGCTGTCAAATGAACAATGGTGTCTTTTGCAGGGCAGCCTGAAGGCTCAAAGATCATGGTCATCTAATAAGGCTTTCCTACACTGGCCTTCACACGCAGCGATTTCCTGAATGTTTAAACAGTATAATGTAATGTAGATACTGGGAAAAAAAATTGCACTGACAATTTTTTAAACAGATCAGTGATTATCCAGCAGAGTTTGAATCCAACAGGCAAGTAACAACCTATTCTAACTCGTGTAAGATTCTGAGAGCTCTTGGTTGTAGAGCAAGTGAAAAGAAATGGAACATTGAGGAACTCCGTGGGTAATCCAGCAAGTGAAACGGTCAAAGTACAACTATGTCTCTAACTTACAGGTCCCAGCACAAGAAAATGTTTTTGAGATCCACTTCCTTTAGCAATCATCTGCAGTTATATTTACTCTATAGTGGTTTCCTGGTTTCTCAGCCATAAGCTTTTTGCTATCTCCAGCCTCCAAACTGCCTTTCCACACAGTTGGTTGGTGCTACGACTATTTAAGAGCAATGGACAACGTGTCGTATTCGGAGTGATGAAAACGAATCAACGTCATGACAGTCATGAAAGACCTTGGTGGCCAATATGCCTCACCATCTAATATGCAAAAGGCAGGATTCAGGACTGCTGAATATCAGCTGCCATTGGGCAGTTGATATTTCCAGGGCTGAAAGTCCAAATTTGTTCGTTTCTTTCACATGGTCCTCCATCAGGGCAATCAGCCGGGGGAAAACAAGCACCAGTGGGTTTTCCCTAAGTCTGTTTTATCTACCAGTGGAGCGAACTGGCGAAGTAAACATAATGTGGCCTGTCGACAAAAAAGCAAATACCTTTTAAAGGAATGATTGCTGTCTTCTGTTCAATTTTCAGAGGAAAAGTCAGAATCTTTAACTGTCATTGCCAAAGCCGATTCAGACGGGTTCTGTTCCTCAGTTGCAGTTGCAGCTACTCCGTTTACTTCCAGATTACGCTCTGTTGTCATCTTGTTAAACCCACTCAAAGACTCTCTTTAAAAGGATAAACTCATTTGATTTGCTCCCCAGTGACTTTTGGACTAAATTTTGCTAGCCTTATGTCTAAATTTAGAGTACAATGACACATCTGTGAAATCTTTTTTTAATTTATTTTTTAACACTGGTAAAGAAAAACAAAAAACAACAACAAATGAATAGTGCACAAAAGCTGCCTTTTATTCCATGATTGTAGCTTTCTGTTTTAAGAGGTTGATTATTGGGGGTGGTTTTAGCCTCTTTTGTGTCCTCAGGACTTTTCTTTTATCACTTTTTAAAGTTGGTGTTATTGCGTTGTGTTAAGCCCTTCAGAGGTGCATTAAAGAAAAATAAGTACAGATCAAGATGAGAAATCTAGATAATTTACCTTTTTATCTGGGTTTGTACTATTTTAATCTGATGGTTTATAAAATTACATACGTTTAGATTTAGGAGGCTTCAAACTAAGTGATTAACCTTCTTTTCTATTTATTTTCAAAATATGCTCCCTTTTAAAGCAAAAATGGCATGCTTTTCTGTGTTTTCTCACTTTCAGAAGCTACTGCAATGATGAATTCTTATCTTAGACATCATCATAAGCTCAAAAGAAACAAATAGGAGAGGGACATTTCTTTTTTTCACAATAATCCAAATCTTGCAAACTCCCCAGAGATATATGTTATTTATGGAATTAAACTAAATACGTCAGTTAGTTGAATCTGACCTGACTAATCAGATTTTACTCACTTAATTTTATAGGTATGTATCATAATGTCATCAGCACAACCAATGGGAAATGACAATATAGCTGGTGTAGTATGTGTCCTTGATTTTTACATAGGAGGCTCATCAATAAAATTTGTTGTTATTATTATTATTATTATTACTATGTTAATTTGCGACGGTGCACCAAGGAAGTAGTAATCAGATTCTGCTTCTTACAAACGATTTTGTATTTGTATCCATAATGTCTTGGAGGAAATGTGCATTGCAAATGCATTTAGTTGTTTGCAACAAACGTTTCCGAGTTCCACAAATTCCCAGGAACCAAAGATCAGTGGATACAGCTAGAATGTTGGGGCCAGCAACAGGGCTGTGCTAATGTATTTCTATGTCAACAGCTCAGTGATCCACTAAGAGACGAGATGGCAGATGGACCAACATGGAGGAATAACACTGCAAAGATTGGAATGGCAATGGCAGATGATGAAAGGATCAGCAGAGAATGTGGCTATGGCTGGTCCACAGTTGCAAGCTACTGGGGCCTACAAATTCATCACGGGAAAATAAAATGTGGCAACAGCTACCAGTCACAAGCTCACACTGCATCAGCAGTTGAGAGCATTCAAACGTTCAGCAAGTCAATAAACTCTTAAGTCAACATCTATTTTCTTTATTCTGTCAAAGTACTTATCATCTGTTTGGAGGTATGAGGACTTGAAAGCTAATGAAGATGTATCCTAGATATGATTTTGTGTTTTACTAAAATTTTTTAAAAAAGTCCACAAAGACATGCACCAAATTAACACCTGATGACCACCTGATGACTAATATAACATTTCATATTTGTTTCCTCCCTTGATCCTTATCGTTCATCCTATTTTGTAATTGTTTAGAAGTGGAAGTCTTTTCTCACAATTAAAGAGCAGTTTTAACAGTTAGAAAAAACCTTCTTCTATACGTTGATTCTCTGAACTTTAAGCATTAGACAGACTCACGGTCAGCTGCATTAACAAACTAAATTGTAACCTTAATCCTACTAATATCCAGAGTCTCACATCCCAGGCTGAGCACTGAAGGGGAGAAACAATGTCAGAGACTGAGGGATCGAAAAGGAAAGAGAAAAAAGGGCTCCAACTTTAATAGGCTAAAAGGCTTTCTGGCAGGAACTATATAGAGTTTAGATTAGGCCTGTGGTACAATCAATGTTCAAGGACAGAGGAGGTTTTTTAGTGCTAAAGGTGTCATGAGGAGTCACCATAAGATATACTGATTACAAGTGCCAGCTACAAGCAGACAATGGGGTAAAACATGATACAGTATTTAGCCAAAGGGAACAAGACAGACCTTGGAAGAAGGTATGATCAATCTTCTCACACCAGCAGTCAGAATAGATGAAAGAACTGACAAAATGGTTCCAGAATTTGGCAAGTGACATTTTTTTCCCCTTTATTACTGACGGATACGACACCTAATATCGTTTTTGCTGACATCTCATGGGCCTTTTCAGGCCTTAAAGACAGAATAACTTAAATGGATGACAGGAATATTGTGGTTTGTGTGGGTTTCCACACTTTAACACTATATAAACAATGTGGTCAAAGAGCCTGAGACTTTCTGTCTTTCCAGACTGATGAAAATCAGCCTCAGGACACTGTGCGGAAAGTTACCTTTTCTAATGGGACCATCTGAGAGGATTCATTACACAAACTCACCATCCACTATTCTCAAACAAAGATGCCATTGTCATTGCGCTGTTATAGAGGACAACTATCCACAGTTTTTCACAAAGTTTGGGTTGAAAATCACTCAATGTAGGTTGGTTGTGCTTGGCCTATTTCTATGAAATATCAGTGGAACCTCAGATAAGTCTCGTTGTTTCATTTTCCTTTCACATTTTGTTATTTAGCAGACGCTTTTACCCAATGTTGTCTGTGACAGTGGCTCTAACAACAACCAGTGCCACAGGTTTATCCTAGGTTCTCATTTTACCTAACCAGTCAGCTACCTGTGACACGGTAAACAACTTTATCTTATTACCTGTGCTTACTGACATGGCCATCTTGGGTGAAACACACCCATTTCACAGGGTGTTTGTTCAGATTGTTAAGGCAAAAACAACCTTTTTTTTTTTTTTTTTACACCATCACCTCTCCACAGGGTTCTCTTTTCAATATTCGCTATTGCTTTGGGCTTGTTTATGGGTTTAAATGGTTTCTCATACCATTGCCATACCAGTGGTAAGACAGAAGACCACTGGTAAGACTTGTCTTGGAGCAGCTCCACCTCTTGGTTGAAACCCCATTTGGACCTTCTACTGTTCGCCTACCAACCCCAAGTCGGAGCTGAGGACGCCATCATCCTCCTGCTTAACCGTGTCCACACTGACCTGGACCAGCCGGAGAGTACTGTAAGAATCTTTGACTCATCCAGTGCGCTCAACGTCATCCGTCTGGCTCTACTGGGTGAGAAGCTAACAGCGATCCAGGTGGACCCCCCCCCCATGTCCTAGATTGTGGACTATCAGACTGGCGGACCACAGATTGTGTGCCTGCGACACTATGTGTCAGACAGAGTGGTCAGCAACACCGGGGCTCCACAGGAGACTGTCCTCTCTTACTTTCCCTTCACCCTCTACACCACAGACTTCAGCTGTTCTCGTCTCCAGAAATTGCCAGATGACTCAGCAGTGGTTGGATGTATCAGAGGGGGTGATAAGGCCGAGTACACAGCTGCTGTGGGCAACTTTGTCACATGGTGTGGGCTGAACCACCTCCAGCTCAATGTGACAAAGACCAAGAGACTGGTTGTGGACCTGAGAAGGTGCTGTCCTCTATGCTGTGGTGTGCTGGGGCAGCAGCCTGAGGGTAGCTGGTACCAACAGACTGAGCAAACTGATCTATAAAGCCCTCTGATGGAGGTGTCTGAGAGGAGGATGCTGTCCAAGTTGCATGTCATCTTGTAAAATATGTCCCACCCACTCCACGACGAGCTCGTCAGCTGCAAGAGAACATTGAGTACAAGGTGATCAAACCACAATGCAACCAAGAGTATCACAGAAAATCATTCCTGCCTGTGGCCATCAAACTGTACAACTCCTCACTCCGAATTTCAGACACCTTAAGTCAATAATGTGCAATAAATACTTTGGTGTACAATAATCCAGTGCAATAACTACATCCTTATGCTATACTCTATATTGAACTGTTGTGTTATTTATCACTCAGTAGATACATAAGCAAAATGTAAATTTATATTTCAGTGTTTAGATATATTTTATTTTATATTAGTACTTGTGTTTAAATTCATTTATATATTTACACTTTCCTACTTCTATTAGACTTTTGAATGGGAGCATCAGTAACTAAAGGCAATTTCCTCTTGGGGATCAATAAAGTATTTCTGATTCTGATTAATGATACCCAACTGTACTTCATTTCCCCCCAACGTCATGGTCCCCTCTGAGCCTAAATTTGGTTTTGGGCACAGTCCCAGAGCAGCTTTATCAGCTGACCTGGGAGGGTGTGTGGTTGTGTAAGGATGAAGCAACTCAGAGGTAAGACTGGGCAAGTCCACTGAGGGATTCAAAGAGTTTTAAAATGGATCCTAAAATGTACGGCCAGTGAGTATAATGAGGCTAAACTAGGGGAAATTTGCTCTTACTTATATGTGCCAATTAAAAGGTTTGCAGTAGTATTCTGCACCATCTAGAAATGGGCAATGGAGGACCCAATGACCCCACACACAGTGTATTACAGTGATCAAGCTGACTGGTAACGAAGGAATAGATTACTGTCTCAAAATGCTGCCTTAAAACAATGGCTTTAAGTTGGCCAGATGTGATAACTGCTCTTAACTGACTGGCAAGGTTTAGGTCAGAGCTTATTTTAACACCAAGATTTATTGTGGTTCCTTTACATAGTGGAGGTTTCATTCTGGCAAGTTTACTTGACCGAACAAACAATACAGCTTAACGCGTGATGGCAATGATGTTCCTTTTTTTGCTGTTCACAAACGGCCAACAGGATAAAAAGAGACAAAAAAAAGACTGCTGTATCTCCCTTCACTGATGTAATACGCCACCAAGACCTGAACCAACTTGTCGGTCCATCTATCGTTTTTTATCTTGTAATCCCTGTCTTTATCAAATGTTCTTGCAGCAAAATGTTTCTGAGTGAGTTGTGTTAATGTGATTTTATGCTTATGTGTAAGGGCTAAACCCAATTTAGAAATCCCAATCAGCAGACAACCCTCCCAGCTAGTTCCTGTACTAATTTGAGTACTTCTCTTACTACAGGAAAGTCTTTCGCCTCTTAAAGGTTTCCTGAAGGCGACTTTTGCAGGGCTGCTCCTGGTAATGCAATCATGCACTCTGGCCCTTGACCCGGAACCCCCACTCATGAAAACACACCTTATATGGTTTTTAGGCACCACCAAGCTGGCCAGGCATGCATCAGTTGGCCAGGCAGAGATGGGCACCATTTAGCTCCTTTAAAGACAGCAGGGAACATGTAGATGTAATTGGAACGATCCATGTAGAGGGGTGCATGTGAAACGTTTACTTGAATTGCCTGCTCAAATTGACTTTCAAACTTTGTTGCACTTATTTTATTTAATGTTTGTTATGTTTTTAATGTTTTATTGCTTATTGTGCATCTATGTATTGCTTGGTGTTGAATCTTATAGCTTGTGCTGGATTTTGATCAACTGAGGTTGTTTTAAATGTGATATATAAGAGAAATTAACTCTTAAAATCGTTCCCACTCTCAGATTTGCCATTCAATATTCTTGCATTAGATCTACACATGACACGTGCAGTGCCTTGCGGTTTTCCTTCTACATTCCAATCTACACATTATCTTCCCTGCATGCTTACATTGCTGGCATTTTCCGATGCAAATCCTCTATAAACCAGCCACCTGCTGCCATCTGCACAATAACACAAAGAAAAGAAAACAGGTCACCAACATGTCACATCTTTCTATTGGGAACTCAGATCAACAAGTTAAAACAGGGGAACTCGTGTCTTTCTGATCTGTTCCAGTCATTTTAAGGTTGGCTTTATGTCGGCAGTGTGGCAAATACGGTACTGAACAGCTGCCTCATGACTCCATGTGTGTTTTCACACAGTTGACCTTTCTGTTGCAGCCTGTTAAATCTTTCTGCAAAGCCTCTGGCTTTATTAATAGCCATAATTATACAGTTTTGGGTGAGGTCTAATCTATGGTTGAAATTATTTGGAATATGGAGACTTGAACTGTTGTAACTGTAGACCAGGAGCATGCACTCTTATTATGTGTGTGCCGCCTGCACACTAGAACCACAGCATAAGGTACGTTGCTGCAGATTAGAAGTCAGTTTGAGACTAACCAATGTATGAGCCATATATGTTTCACTTCAAGTGTGAAAAAAAAAAAAAATAAATAAAAGCATGCCAAGATTCTAAATGTCACATGGCTGCAGACTTGATGGAGCTGCAGCTGTGATGCGGGTGTCAAACAGCCGGTCTGGATGCTCTAATCGGTTAACATGAGAGCTGAAATAAAAATCATTACGTTGTCCACATGCCACGCTGCCAGTGTGAAGTCAGCCTGAGGCTCATCTCACCGCTCAGGCGTCAATATGGCAGTAATGAGTCTGAGTTTTAATGAAGTCTGAGACAAGCAGTCTGCTCTTCTTTGACATTCCTTTAAGCACATTTGACCTTCGACCCTTACTGTTCTTCAAAACTCTCTCCTGCCTTTCCCCTCATTTCACAGCAGTTCAATATATGTTAGTTAAAGCTTGCAGTCTTGTAAATCAACGGCCAGCATCTGTTCTCCTAATGGGTTACCAGGGCTCTCTGCAGTGACTGTAGCATTCCACATCCCATCTAATGCCATCCTAGCTCTTAAGGTTGGTGCACCCACCTCCTCTATCCATCACACTTCTTCTGTAACTTCAAGATCAGATATGATGCCCAGTCTCGTCTGATGCAAGACATCATAATAACTGCTCTCACCTCATCTTTATCACATAAAATCATCCTTGAATGGTTAGATGACAGCTCCAGTTCTCTTCACTTCCATGCAGTTTTGTAGCTACCAAACATAAACACTGTCTGCCATACAGTGACAATTTTGACACACATTAAAATGGTCTCCTAAATTGGGATCCGCACCCACACAAATGAAGGGGGTACACTCGGTTCTTAATGCAAAATTACCTTCATTCATAAAAAAGTGATAACACAGACAAAAGATGAGAAAGACTGGCTGAATGGCTCAGTGGCACAATAATCAGATGCCATATGCCTCTGCGTCAATGGTCCTTTCACTTATATGCACATCCAAAATGCTGAGTGCATTGATGCACCCTGTCAGTCACAATTTTGCATGTTTCGCTGATGACAGCCTGGATGGTGTTTCTCATGTTTGGCACACAGAAAGCAACATGAGTCTTGTCAAAGCAAGCTGAAACATGGAGTCATATGACCAGAGAACATGTGTCCAGGATCTCATGCCTGGATAACTCAGCAGTTTTTCTGGATATGGATATGTCCATGTGGTTATACTGATCACAGCAGGATAATATTTTTCTCCTGCAGTGCTAACTGAGTGCTCAGTGGTCACAGTCATGCAACATTAGTTTGCATTCTTAGGGTTTATGCACTGAGACTTTGGCTGAATATTTGAATTTTCTCACATTTACCACAAAATAGGTCAAAAGAGCAAATTTCTCAGAAAAATTTTGCATAGAAAAACATTGTTTTAATAGCACAAGATTAGCACAGTGGCTTGGTGGAAAACATGTTTGCATCACAGAAAGAAGGTTCCTGGTTTGACACCCCGGCCCGGCAGGATTCTTTCTCTGTGAAGTTTGCATGTTTTCCGCTCCCCGTCCTTGTGTGGGTACTCCGGCTTCCTCCCACAGTCCAATAACATATGTTGGGAGGATTGATGATTCTAAAGTGCCTGTAGGTGTGAGTGTGAAGGTGCATGGTTGGTTGTCTATATAAGTGGCCCTGTGATGGACTGGCGGTCTGTCCAGGGTGTACCCCTGTAATGAGCTCGGATGGGCTATGGCAGACCCCTGTGACCCTTAAACAAGTACAAAGAAAGGATGGATGGATGGATGGATGGATGGATGGATGGATGGATGGATGGATGGATGGATGGATGGATGGATGGATGGATGGATGGATGGATGGATGGATGGATGGATGGATGTTTTATCATATAATAAATGTAGTAGAAAATAACAGCTGCAGCTGTGTTGGTCTCCCGATTTCTGTTGGTGTGTTGCTTGCATGATTTTATTTTTTTTTTTTTCAGAAAAGTTAAAATGAGTGAAAACACTAAAAATGTTTTCCTTTTGTACATGTACATGTACATAGGCTTGAAGAATAAAGGACTCAAAAGCAGATTTTTATCTGGAGGCAGCCAGGTGTGAAAAATCATAACCATCATAAACAAAACCAAAACTACTGCCGTGGCAGGATGTGCAAAAGTCATGAAAGCAAGTCGGGAACAGCACAAGACATGACGTGTAGGAGAATGTAGCACAGTAACTACAATGGCAAACAGTGAGAAGGATTTGGAGGAGTTTTTGGATAAATAAGGTGATAGGACGCAGTCAGAGGGAGCTGATGCAAAATTTAAACAGAAAAGAAGAGAAATGCAAGAATACAGTCAAATAAAAGTATTTCTTTCTTTCTTTCTTTCTTTCTTTCTTTCTTTCTTTCTTTCTTTCTTTCTTTCTTTCTTTTAATAAAGCACTGTTCCTTAATCTTTTTAGGGAACATCCATGGGTTAATTAAATGTGACACTATAAATTTGGACTTGGGTGAAGACATCATATTGAAAATTATTCTTAAACTGAGATGTACAGGTGAGTATTACGATCAGTTTACTGCTTCAATATTTGCTCTATCCGCCTTGGAACAATGGTTGTTTGTGCAAAGCCTACTTTTGGGAACTCCTTAACTGTTTTGCATAATTGACACCTCTTTGTAATCTTAACAATCAATGGATCCACATGCAGTTCAAATCGTCACATGACATCAGCCGTTATCCAATCAGAACAATTACAATTTGTAAGCTTTTGGATGCAACTTGCTATTCCTTCTAGTGTAATGTTCAACCAAAAGTTCTCAGAGAAATACAAAAAAAAATTTTTGATTAAACAAAGAAACTTGGAATTACACAAATCCAGTTTTGCTCTGAGATATGGTTTATGACAACAAAACACCAACTTCAGTGTTGGACATGAAGTTGACCTGGTGTTGTTCTCCAGTTGCTGGCTCACTGACGTTTCGCTGAAGAGTACTTATACTTTTACAATCTGTGGCGTATTCGTATTAAACCGGTACGCCATCTTTCTTCTTTAAAACGTGTTCCTTCTTGATTTTAGGAATGTGCTTTGCTCAGCTGAAAATTGCCTTTCTCAGATTAAAAGCTAAGCTTCTTCCAGCTCATTTTGGTGTGGTGTCCGTGTACATGTTACATGCTTCTAAAGCCTGGTTTATACTTCTACGTAGCAGCTGAGCTTGTAGGCTACGCACGGCACCTACCTCGTCTCTGGCAGATGTACTTCTGCGTTACTGTTTGCGTCTCTCTGTAATTACACCCCCAACTGCAAGAAAGCAGTGTAGGTTCCTTTTCTGCAGCACCGTAGCTCTTTTCCTTTTTGTTTCCAGAGCAAACAAAGTGTATTTCAAGTAAGTTGGAACTGATAAATATTGAGCATCAGTTGTTTTTACAGACATTGCAGGAAACTATTGTTCTACACGAAATTTGAAAATGAAAAGAAACAAACCACCCGTCATGTTTCTTGCAGTCTGTGTCAATGCGACATCTGGAGAGACGTGCATGTCAGGCTACATCGTAAACGCCGTCGGGGTCCCGCCTGTTTGACAGAAATGTAAATCAATCGATCGATTATCAACAGGTCAGCAGATTAAAGAAGAGAAACACAAAACAGAGAGTCCCCTTGCTTATTTCTTAATTCCATTTATCGCAAATGTACTGGAAATACAAACAAGTGACACTTTGACTATTGCCGTTTATGAAACTAGAACAATTACATGGTTAGCTCAGTTTAGCGTTAATGATGCGAGCAGTGGAATCAGCTTCATCAAAGTGGAGATGAGGATACGTCATTGCTGGACGGACATTGATTTTTAAAACTAAAGGAGATGACCAGTGATGACGATTGCCACAGACCCAGATCACAGACATATGGACTTTTATTGAAGTTTACATATTGTTCCCTGTGGATTGTGTTTGATATTTTAGTGTAATCATGCCTTTCATGGCACTGTCTTTTAATGCAAAGTTTATAAACTGATAAGATCATACTTATTTTGTGTTACACCTTTGATTCCTTAATTGTGTTATTATGTCATAATCAGGAAGACATTTGATCCCTTAAACATGCTGTTTTGCAGCACGATTCTGTTCTTCCGCCAGTTGTTTGAATGCTCCTGTTTGTTTCAGAGAAACGTTGACTCAGCAGGTGCTCTCTCAACATTGCCTGGTGTAATATCTTCCTAAATGAGCTGAGAGGAGGGCCGCCTCCCACGGACTTGGCAGTCTGTCAGGCCCAGACAACGCAGTGGGAGGAACATCAGTGCTGTCGATTCTTAGTCTTCTCCTTGACCTTGGTTCCAACTGCATCATTCAACTCTCTAAGGGGCAGATTTACAAAACTGAGCAAGTTGGTGTGTAGTTGCAAACCACAAATAGGTCCCATGGGAATTATAAATAGCTCCCATAGGAGTGTTCACAACAGTTGATGGCATTCTGGAACTGCGCTGATCTACAAACACAGGCACAACCAGCTCATTTCAGTAATGATGAAAGTGGTCCATCAGGAGCCGAGAAAATTAGTGTGCAGTTGCACATGAGTAGAGCTGTTGATTATCATGAATCTGGAACTGACCAATAACTCAAGTGCAGCTATTTTTAATTGCTAGAAAACATGAAATATAAGCATTAAGATGATTAACTGTAAATATACCCTATGTATACTCTTTGCATTTAAACCTTACTGTTTTTCTTAGTTAAAAAATTACACTAAAGTGAAAGTAATAGAAGTCTAACATCTAATTAAAAAAAGAGATGATAAAGAAATCCTTTTCTAACGATCTATCATCTGACTCCAGTGAACTGTAAAGAGCTCTGATTTCCAAAAAGGCATGTTAACATAAACTTGCTGGTTCATCACTGCCATATGGCCATTAGTTAGTAGGACATAACTTTGAAAGTCCAGGGTGAAAATGTGAATAATGATTTTTCAGCTATACAATGATACGGTGCATCAACAGAAGCAAAATAAAACAAGCTTAAATAGAGCTAAGAACTGAAAAAAAATAACAGCAGAAGCATAAAACATCTCCTCCCTGCACTCAGCACTCCAAAAGAATTTCCATAAATACAAATGTCACTGCACCAGTCAAAAAGATCAGTTTTCCTTTCTGGGCTCCAACTTGCCACGGTGCCTCAGTTGTAAATATAATTTTAAGCTAACACACACGTTGAGGTTTTAGTGTTTAAAGGGTGAATAAGAAAAAAAATACATAAGGTTATTTTTAGTTTTTAGGTGTGGACAATTTGCTTTGTAGTCATCCAAAATCTTAGACCATATATCCCATGAAAAAAAATGCAGGTATACTTGGATTACTTCCTGTGATGGAATAGCGACCCATTCAGGGTTCCTCGTGGTTCTCCTCACTCAATGATAGATTTGAAAGCCTGCCGTCCCCCTCTGAAACTGCACAGGTTGATGCCTGGATGAATGAAGTGCTGGTGTTTATTTAGTCCACTGCCTTTTGCAGGAATTCTATAAAATATCACCTAAGTTCCTGAGAAGGAAATCTGATTTGCGGAAAAATCGAAATGCCACATCAGGAAATCAGGAATTCTGAGTTCCTAGTTGTTGTAGTTGTGGATGATGACATGTAAAAGCGTCGGCATCATCTGTGTGTGTTGCAAAATGTTGGAAAAACTCCAGTAAAATGTAATAGTTTACTCTGTTAAGGTGTGTGCATCAGTACAGTTGCTTTAGGTTACATCCATCCATCCATCCATCCATCCACTTTCAACTACTTATCCAGGGTCGGGTCATGGGGGCAGTGCACCAAGCACGGAAACCCACACCTCCCTCTCCCCAACCACTTCATCCAGCTCATCTGGGGGGGATCTCAAGGCATTCCCATACCAGCTGAGAGACATAGTCCCTCCATGTCCCTGGTCTTCCCCAGCGTTTCCTCTAGGTGGGAAATGGCTGGACTACCTCATCAGGGAGGTGTCCAGGAGGCATCCTAACGAGAAGCTCACCCCACCTAATCTGCCTCCTCTGGATGTGGCAGTGACATATCAGACACAGATCAGAACAAATTTATTTAGAACCCTCAACTTTATCTCTACCAAGTTCCTCACATTGCTGTCGTTTTTGCACCTTTTGAAGTGAGTAAAACAACAACAAAAAAAAAGCAGTGGCTGTGACTTTTAAAGAGGCACACAACCGGGAGAGGAGAGTGGAGTCGTGTTAAGATGCTAAATCCACCCTCTTAAATCAGCTGCTATGAACAAAGCTTAAAGGACATGTGCCTGGTTCTTTTTACTTGATGTTTTTTGGTATTTTCACCAAAAAATCTTATTGACTTTTTGTTCAGGGCTCACCAATATGAGTCAGTTTTTGACAAAATATCAAAATATGTCTCTTTTAAATAGTCACAGTTCTTCAGATTTTCTGCAAAAGAGACGGCTGCAGAAAATCATTTTGGCCAACATTCACGACCTTCTACTGTGACTCTCCAGAAACGAAATAATACCTATTGACTGCAACTACAACAACAAAATGTATTTTATTTGTGTTATGAAATCCTGCAAAATCTCTAGAAGAAAAAAATAGTGTACTGAATTAAGATATTTTCATGATCCACATAGCATGGCTATAATCAGAAAAAAACTAAACATAGCCTGATTTAGTGCCTGCCTAGCTGTGAGTATGACATTATAAAGGTACACGATTACAAAATGTTGACATGACAGTGTTTTTATATTCTTCACTTTCAATTAAGTTCTTTTGCTTCTGTTAAAGTAAGGAGATTCATAACATTTGTTTTTTAATCTTAAAATTGACATTATATGATAGCATTTAGTGAAAACCAGAAGAGGGTAAGAAAATAAAGAAAAAAAGAGTTTATAAAATGTTTTGTTATTCTTATTATTTGTGATGAACTGTTATGTTTTTTTTTTACCAGATATCTACCAGATTCTCTACCTCAATTACAGTATCAACTCATGAACTAACAAGACCTTCAAAACCATGCTTTCTGATCCCCAGCTCATAACTTTAACATCCTAAGAGGTCTTTCCTTTTTACATGGTCTCCTGAGGACTTTAACAATATTTTCCTGATGTTAATGGAGAATAATGGCATATTTAAGTGTTCTATAATATGCATCCATACTAATGGTTCAGAATCATAACACCGCCTGATTATCCATCATGATGTTGCACAAAGACAAAATCATGTGAGCATTGCAAATATTATACGAGTTTTTAAAACAATATTTACAGAAATGACAAAAAGCACTAACGGTTAACTGTAAACACTAATGTAGGCAACAGGGTGTCCTCGTGCATTATTGTCCAAGGCTAAAGTCGTGGATGAGACAAGGCCATAAATCAGCCGATCAATGTTGGTGTGGCATGTCCAGCTCAGACTTTACTACTAATCAAATGTTGTTACAGCTAGTTAAAGATTCTGCAGTTATCTGCAGATATTTGCAGCGGCAGAAGGTTAATGTACTACCTTGCCTTCCTAAGGATGGACTTAGGAACTTGTTATGCTACTACATCACGGGTCTACACATTAATTAAGGATTTTCAGCCTGTCAGATTCCCCAGTGACTACTAATTAGAATTTAATCAGTGACTGGGCTGATGAAGTTGTCGGAAAAAAAATACATTGCTAGATGCCACAGGCCCTATAGGTTCTTCAATGTCTCCCCCCCTCTCTTGTCATCTCACTTACATTACACATCTTCTGAAATGCCATCATGTGAAATTCAAATGGATGGAGAGTCAGCATTCAATAAAGTCCATCCGATGACATTTTCTAATGTGTGGGTGTCTATATTGTAGATGAGCTGGCTAAAGGGGTTGAATTGTTCGTCTGTCACAGACAGCTTTAACAGCAGACTGCAGTGACCCACGAAGAACAGCTGCAGAGATAATCGTCTAATGTGCCTTTGCAGATAATGACCCTGTGTGATCTGACCTCCATTTTCGACCATTACCGCTTCAACCAGGCGAGCACGACGCAAGTAAAGTTGAAAGATGACAGGTCACACTGAAGCGTGGAAGCATTGTTGTTGTAACGGCCAGAGGACTGAAGATTACGTTCTGCCGTTCTCCCTCATAGCACTGGTTAATGGCTAAATATAAACATGATACTGACAACAACAGTATTGGCAAAGCTGAAATGGCTTAGGGGTGTGAGGCTCAGCTGACATGAGGACTAGCCTGAGCAAAACAAAACAAATGGAAACCCAGCAGCCATGTATATATATATATATATATATATATATATATATATATATATATATATATATATATATATATATATATCTGTCTGATAGATTCCAGTTTGTTCATCTTCATGAGGTTTCTTCCGTACAGACGAGGGTCTGCTATGGTGTCCCGCAGGGTTCAGTGCTAGGGCCAATCTTGTTCAGTTTATACATGCAGCCCTTAGGAAGTATTATCCGGAACCACGGCATTAATTTTCATTGTTATGCCGATGATACGCAGCTGTATCTGTCTATGAAGCCAGATGAAACAGAACCATTAGACAAACTTCAGATGTGTCTTAAGGACATCAAGGACTGGATGTCCACAAATGTTTTGCTACTAAATTCTGATAAAACAGAGGTTGTTGTTTGTGGTCCCAAACAGCTTAGGAAGGGATTAGATGGTCTTGCAATGGCCTCCAGTAAAACTGTGCGAAACCGTGGCGTTATATTCGATCAGGATTTGTCATTTAAACAGCATATTAATCAGGTTTGTAAAACTGCGTTTTTCCACCTCTGTAATATCGCAAAAATTAGGAGCATCCTCTCGCAGAGTGATGCCGAAAAACGAATTCATGCGTTCGTATCTTCTAGACTAGATTACTGTAACGTGTTGTTGGCTGGATGTCCAATTAATTCTCTGAACAGCCTCCAGCTGATCCAAAATGCAGCAGCGTGAGTGCTGACAGAAATCAACAAGAGAGACCACGTCTCTCCAGTTTTAGCTTCCCTCCATTGGCTCCCTGTAAAATTTAGAATCCAATTCAAAATTTTATTACTTGCATTTAAAGTCCAAAATGGCCTAGCGCCGCGATATTTGCGTGACTTGATAGTTCCGTACGTTCCTAATAGAGCTCTCCGTTCTCAGAGTGCAGGTTTACTCGTAGCTCCTAGAGTATCCAAATGTAGATTTGGAGGACGGGCTTTCTGTTATCAGGCACCATCACTCTGGAACCAACTTCCAGTTTGGGTTAAGGAGGCTGATACCACCTCCACCTTTAAAACTAAACTGAAAACATTTCTGTTTAATAAAGCATATAGTTGGTGTATATTTAGTACCTTAATATGTTAGGGTCAGTAGTCAAAGCTGCAGCTACAGGACCAGATTAGAGCAGCTCATCTTAAACAGCTTCGGTGTAGATATGCTGTTATAGGCCTATGCTGCAGGGGGGCACCAACATGATCCACTGAGTGGTGCCCTTCACCTCCTCTGTTTCTCTTTGCCTTCTCTGTCTCTTCTTCACCTCAACCCTCATTTATTAACAATATCCCATAAACTTAATTGTGGTCCATTGTTCTGGTAGTTTTTTGTGCTTGTCTGGCCCTTCTTTTCCTCTTCTTTGCATGTCCTGTGGACCAGAGCCTCTGGAGCTGCTCGCTGACCTGCAGTTCCACCTCTGACCATCCCAGTGTCTGCCTTCACCTGTCTGTATGGATGTCTGTTGGATACTTGCTGACATCCCGACCTGCAGTCCTCATCCCCTTGGATCATCGATTATCCATATTACCCATACACACAGAAGTCTAATTGGACTACTGATGATAGTTACTATTGTATCCTATCTTGTACCTTTGACGGTGTCTCTATGTCTCTATTCTTTCTTACTTCTTGTTCTACCCGGCTGGCCTTCGGCAGGAGGGTCCCCCCTCATGAGCCAGGTCCTGCTCAAGGTTTCTTCCCTCTTAAAGGGGAGTTTTTCCTGCCACTGTTTGGCTTAAGGTTTTTCTTCCACTAGGGAAGTTTTTACCTGCTGTTGTTAATGTAATAATTGCTCGGGGGTCATTTTCTGGGTCTCTGGAAAGCGCCTAGAGAAAACTTGTGTTGTAATAGATGCTATATAAATAAAATTGAATTGAATTGAATTGAATTGAATTGAATTGAATTGAATTGAATTGAATTGAATTGAATTGAAATAGTGAAACATGAAGGTCCTATTTGCAACTTTTATTCCATGAATAGCCTCATGAGGACGCAGGAAGGAAGAGGGGACAGCCTTATTTATAAAGACACAAAGGCATTTATCAGCCTCCTCAGTCAGATGTTACACTTGAATCCAAGAAATCGTATAACACCAAGTGAAGCTCTCAATCACTGTTTTTTTACTTTGAAACACTTGCCTGTTGACAATAACAACCCTTATTTGATGAATGCAAAAAAACTGATGGAAGTGTGCAACATCAAGGAGGAAAAAAGCTTTTCTACTCCGATTGAAGAAATGAAAAGCACAACTAGTGGAAGCTGTGACAGCAGAGTTTCTGTTACAGTTGAAAAACTGCCTGTTATAAATGTGACAGAAGCCGAGGAGGACACATCCATAAACCTGGTTGGCAGTCACAAAACCGATGAAGTCATTTCCTGTGCAGAGGAATTACCATCAGGACTGAGATCTGTGGCAAACGACCCACAGGACAACGTTAATGACCAGCCTGAAGTTAAACCTGCCAAGAAACGTTTCAGGGGCATTCGTAAATTTTTCTCCAGGTTATTCAAGCCCTGTTGCTTCTGGCAGAAGAAATAATAGAAAACCAAGACGCACAATTCGATCAGCGCCACACAATGAGAAGATCATCGGCCTTTCTGTAAACAGTTTTCTTTTTGCAACATACAAGTTAGGAAAAGTCAGGTCAGCACAGCGGTGTGGTGGTCAGCATTGTCACCTCACAGCAGGAAGATTCCCAGTTTGAATCCCAGCTAGATTCTTCACGTGTCTGTATGGGTTCTCTCATGGTGCTCCGGCTTCTTCCCATACTTCAAGAACATTGATCTTTAGGTTGATTGAAGATTTTAAATGGTCTTTAAGAGTGAGCGTACACTGTTGTTTCTTTCTCTCATGCATTGATTTCAGTCATTTCTGTTAAAGTTCTTGTGAAATGCCCCAAGAATGTACCAATTGGACACATCAGAACACCTCAAAATCAAAGCTGAGCATGTGAAATTATTTCCTGTGAATAGGAAGTAACATTGGCACTAACTTTGGCAAATGACCCTCATGAAGAACCGGCTACGACGTTCACTTGGAAATTCACTGTCAGTGAAATTCCGAAACAGTTTGAAAGGAATCGCAAATTCTTCTCCAGGTTGTTCAAGCCCTTCATGTCCATCTGAAGAAGTAAAGATAAAGGTAGACGCTAAACTCGATCAGCAGCACAGTGTAAAGTTAATCTGCCTTTCTATTCTACAGACCTGTGTACCATACTATGTTCAGTGGAATTACATTTTTAGTCATAATGAATTTCTTGAAGAAATAAATGTTATAGTTACAGAATGAACTGCAATAATACAGTAAAATGTTAAAATTTACATACACCTTAATGTTGTTTAATTGCAAAGCAAGTCTTTTCTTCAGTAGATGTTGAAATAACAATGATATAATCCCAAACTTTGGAGCTCTTGCAGCTTCAACATCTATGGTTGTGGGATTTTTTTGATTGGCTGCCTTCATAGCCAAGTTATCATCACGTTCACTACTTAGCGTTGACCTCTAAGTAAAGCATCTGCGCTGTAAAGAAAGAACAAAAAGAACATAGTCATTCATATTTTAAATGAAACAGGTTTTGTTGTACTGTTAATTTTGTTTTCCAACTGTTTTCATATTTATTGCAATTTATTAGTGGTTAGTACCGTTATTTTTATAAAAACCTTTACCCATGACGTATATATGCATTTTAATCTTGCAGTAGATGTTAGTTTTCTTAAATTGTGTTTTACAGAGTATGTGTGTCCTTCACCAGTCCTCTCCGACAGTCTAGTCTAAAATATTTTATTAACATTTGGATTCCATATTCTGACAGAGAGGACTAATTCACCGATGTGAAACATGAAACTAGAAAGACAAGATAGTGATGGGTGCAGTGTGTGTGTAGTGTGGTGACTGCTGTAATGTTTGTGTGATGTGTCTTAGTGGTGAAAAGTGAAATGTGTTGCAGTAAAAGAAGAAAAAAAACAGACATGCCAACATACAACAAACATACATAAAAAGAAGAAAAAGAAGTCCATAAGGTCAGTAAGTATTTTTGAATGTCTGTCTGTGTTACATGAGAGGGAGAAGTACACATACATGTAGGCAAGTTTATTTGTACAGCACAAGTCAACATTAATGGTGATTCAAAGTGCTTTACAGAGACATTAAAACATAACATACATAAAAAAAAGCATGATTTAATGTATTTTGGTCCTAAACCATTCAGAGCTTTATAGAGCAGCATCAGAACTTTAAAGTCTATCTTCTGACATCATTTTCATTCACTCTAATTTTGCTGTGATTTAGGCACCAAGAATACTTGGTTAGGTTGAGGCACTGAAAAAGTACTTAAGGCTTAGGGATAAAAAAAAAAAAATATATATATATATATATATATATATATATATATATATATATATATATATATAATAAAACAAACAGTTTTTTAAAAATTATGATTTGCCTTAAAATATACATTTTCAACACATCAAACTTTCAAAGTTACTCTAGCATTTTCTTTTTTCTTCTACATCACCAAAAATGACATATTTTGTTAGTAGTGAGACCATGCTGGATCATAACTCCTGATACAAATTTAAAAAACAAAAAATTCTAGAATTCATTAAAAAAAAATGTAGAAACTGTAGTAGGAGTTCATATCTGTGTGGTCTTTATTGAACAAGAATCCAGAGTCATCTGAAATGCAGCTTTTTTTTTAATGGGCTGGAAGTGCACGCTGACTAACATTGTTATGGTTTAAGTAAGATGTTCGTCCCAACGAAAGCGAAAAGGGGCAGCAGAAAGTTCTCTGTATGAATGGCATTAAGGTCAGACTCAGATGCTCTATAACAACTGGCATTTGTCACTGCTAGACTAACTTTTCTTTGCAGACACTGACATCAAAATGACTGTGAGTGTAATGTGTTTGAAGCATTAGGAAGGGCCTACATCACTTCACGTTCACTCTTTGACACAAAATGCATGGATGCACACATCCACGCATACAGTACAAAGGTGCAGACACGAGCAGACATGATGCCTTCGTGTCAGCATATTCTCACCATCCATCGTTGTACAAATGCAGTGCTAATGCACTTAGTGAAGCAACAGTCATGCTGGCTTAGACAGAGGTGCAACCAAACCACTGCAGAGCATGAAGAGATCCACAGCAGCTACTCTCTAAGGCTTTGAACAGAAACAAAAACAAGAAAAACCTTTTTACCTGCCGTGCTGTGTTTACTTTACAGGGTCTCTATTTGCACTGTGTCAGAAAAAAGAAAAGAAGAAAAAGGAATGCACATAGAGCAAAAGGAGCCAAGGAGGGTGTCCAGACAGTGGGTTGAAAGTCACTTCAACATCACAGCAGAGAGTGACCAGAGTCCTGCAGTTTACTTCTTTTTTTGTGGAAAGAATTTGCCATTTGCTCTCAAATGTTATATTGGTTTTCTTCCAGCACCAGTGGAAGCAGTCAAGTGTGAATGTTGTTTGCTCACGATTGAAAACTCCTGACTATGATTTCCACCAGCGCAGTAGAGTTTACAGGAAAAGGGCAGAGGGTCAGGGCAGAGGAGAGGAATGTGGCGACAAATTGAGCCAGTGTCTTTTATCCCATCAGGAACTCAGCATGATCCTGCCGCGTTTGTGTGTCTGCAGATGGCTCACCTTGTAATCCCTCTGTTGGTGCACTAGTACACATAATTCCAGACAATTATTGTTATTATTTATGTGTTGCTGTGCTGGGGACGGGTGAAGGGACACACACAGACTCATGATGCAGACTCATTCCTGTATCTTTTTTTTCCCCCCTCACTCTGCTTCATTACATTTTAACACACCATTGAAGCTGCAAATTGCAATCGTTTGGCAACAAAAATATTTTGATCCAAGAATTATATCCCACAAGACAGATATTGGCACTTGGGTTGCCAGATTTTACATGCACAGCTGTGGTACAACGCCAGCCATATTTTCCATGTTATTCGTTTGTTTCTGGTGTCCCTTTGTTGATGTCAGGAAACAAAATCTTGAAAAACTCTGTTATATAGTTACACTGATAACCCTGTAATGTATGAAACGTCTTATTTTTCCATCAGACCAAATAAAACAAAGATTAACTTCTTTTTTTTTTTTTAAATACCAATGCAGTTGCCAACCTAATGCATATAAATCCTAAATTCTGGATGAATTCTAACGTATTTAACAATCCAATCAAATATACGTGTACTGTACAGCAAACGTGTGGCTCTAATAAGGCTTACTTTCATCGTGAAACATAAACTCCATCAATGTTGTGGGCGTAGAAGTTGCATGAAGTCGATTCAGGGCCCCAAGCAAGAGTTTTAGGGCCAGAGAGTCAAGGCTGTCCATGAAAACCCATAAACTGTAAAAACTGAATAGTCAACATTTACAGTATTTAAACAGTGTCAAACCATAAAACCTTGTCTCCTACCCCACTCTGTCCTTCATGTAGCTGTGTCAATGGATTCTTATGGACATAAAAATGGATTCTGGTGGAATAAATCACATGATATGTGATTTTTATTCATAATACCAGGGACCATATTCATGTTTATCCTTTCAGTGTATGTCTTATTGATATTTTTCAGTTCACTCCCAGTAAAATGCTTGGCATTAAACCTACTATCTATATTAGGACCTTTTGTCAAAAGCTTACACAATTTCCCGAGGTCTCACTGAAATGTCTGCGACATATTGCAGTCAAACACAACCGCGATTAAAGTAGCACCATTTTCAATCACGTCTTTTCAGCTCTGTATATGACATAAAACTGTTTATGGTAAAAAGTCTGTTTATAACCTTAAACCCTAACCTGTGGTTTAAAAAAGGTGGAGTCAGCGTCTTAACCTCAGTCGCCTCTGTGGGTTGTTTTGAAATATATGATTTTTCCACTTCTAAGGTACAGCGGCAAGATAAAATCAAAGTTAAAGATGGGGAAGCTGGATCATTCTTCTCTGATCCGGTCAGTGATGTCACAGAAAACCTGAAAACCTGAATGGTTCACTCAATAACATGTTTTCAGACTTGGGCTTCAAACAAAGATACAAAGTTGTGTTGTGTCAACGGTTTGGAGTTTGTTGGCACTGCAGACACCAACATTTTCACATTATTTTCCTTCTAAGATTTGCAAAGATGATGGTCATAGTTATGAGAAACTTTGAAGAAAGGTACTGTAAGTGCCATCCATCCATCCATCCATCCATCCATCCCCTTGATATTCAGGTATTTGGGGGTTTGCTTTAGTCTATTCTGGATATGTTCGGACGAAAAGCCGGGATACACCTTTGACAGGTTTCCAGTCTATTGTAGATACACATGATCAGACTCACTTTTCAGATCAACTGAGATTCCCGTCTTATCCCCAGCATGCACATGTTTGGACTATTGGAGGACAATAGAAAAACCCACACAAACACATGAAAATCATGTTTTTATGTGTTTCTAAGGTATACGGAGGAGCATTCATAAGAATTTCATGAGTTTCAAAGGCTTTTATCGGCAAATACCTCTGAATTATTCAAATAGTTAACATTTACAGTGTTAGTTCTTTTTCTTTAAAACTGCTTCGGGCTGATGGACATCTATGCTTTCTGTTCCCAGACCTGATCACAGTTTGTAAAGAAAAAAGAAACCACCTCAGTTCCTCTGACTGATACTTATATGAGGAAGCAAATGAAAGAAAGAAGAAAAGAAAAATGACAGAAGAGGAAAGAACACTGTTCTGGTTCACACATCTCTTCAGATGTCAGAATTTACTCTCATCTTTGATTTGTTTTTACTTTTCATTTATAGCTTCTGAGAAGTTGACAATATAATACGCCCCTGTGGAAAGTTTAAAAGTACAACATATAAAAGTGAGAAGTGAAAACTATCTTCCTAAATCCTATACTTTATTTCTCTGCAAAAACAGTCAAATCTTTTTTTTCATCATAATGGGTTTTACTACTTAGGCAAAACACAGCCTCAGGGGAAAAACAATAAATACATTTTTAAACGTGCCATTATTTATTTAACAAAAATGAATTAAAAAAAAAAAAAAAAAAAGGAATTATGTGTGCAATACTGAGTACCCCTGAGTGCTTAAATGGGATTTAAGAGGGTAGGATGCGGCTACGTGCTGCTAATCAGCTCTTGATGAAATGATCATCTGCAGGTGTGCAGATGTTTTGGCAGTTCACTGGTCATGGAGCCCTCAGGTGTGTTCTTACGCCACGCCAAGAGAAAAGGTATAAGCAAGGGTATTACATATGCAATTGTTGCTGCACATTAGTTTGGAAAAGGTTAGAAAACCGGTTCCAAGTGTTTGGAGTTCAATGTTTCATGGTGAGAAAGATTATTCACAAGTGAAAAAGCGTTCGAAGCAGTTACTGATCTTCGCAGCATTTTTACCCCAAAAACAGGTGCTCTGAGAAGTGGAAAGATCGGACTCGGTAGTCCTCACTGAGCCCTCAAAGTGCAGTTTTTCAACAATTATGAATGAGACTGATGCATAGAGAGGGGATTTTTTTTAAGTAACTGCTTTTATTTAAGAATAAAAAAACAACTACAACATAAGGTTACAAGAGAGGATGCAAACTTTTGTACATGACTTTAAACACATTTGTGGTGTGGTTTATTTAGATTCAACTTTGATTTCCAGGCGATAGTAGCAGCAAGCACAGTAGAAACTAGAAGAGTTGTACAACCAGTCAGGGAAAGCAAACCTCTGCTCTTTCAAAAAAAAAAAATCGAAAAAAAAAAATCATTAATCTATCACTTGCAAATATTTGTAATATAAAGCAACATAGAACTGCAGCCAGTTTGGATAGTTTTGTAGTTGTAGACTTATTAACACCTCTGTGTAATATGTTTTAACCACTAGGTGACTATCTGGACTAAGACTGAGTTCATCAGACTATCATGAATAAGACGTGAGAGAAGATCTAGAGTTGAATAGATTTAATTTCAGCAGTTGCATAAGTGCGGCCCAACATAGATCAGGCGCCAAAGGGAGAAGACACGCAGCAAGGAGCGACAGGCCGGGACTTGAACCCGCGCTGCATGCACCAGCGCTGTAGCTGCTGTAAATGGTGCTCACCCGACCCACTGAGCTCTCCAGGGACCTTGTTGAGCTTTTTAACTTAATAATAAAAATATCTGCTGTCACTACAACTATGTACTGTGTGTCTCACAATCCATTTTTTCAGACAATGGCAGGATATGTGCAGGTTGAAAATATGTAATTCATGGTTGATTTAGGAATCTAAGGGATTTGTTTTAGCCTTGAAGCAATTTGGTCAAATGAGCTTGTTTTTAAATGTGCTATGGAAATAAACATCGACTTGACTGACATTGATTTCCTTTAATGATGCGTCATTCACAAACGAAACTCATGTGGACGACGGTCTCTACGGAACGTGAACAATTAGTTCGCACTCACAGGTCAAACTCGTTCCTTTGGCTCCCATCTTGCAGGTCTTTTGGATTGTTGGAGAGTTTCTTGGCTGCTCTCGATCACTGTACACATTTCAAATTGTTTTTCACAGCCATTTAAAAGCCTGCTTGAAGCCCCTGCTTGCAGCCATAATCAGACTTTGAGGAATAGTCGCTCAAAATCGTATCTTTCTGACTTAAAAAGGGGGGTCCGCCCCCACGAGAGTCCAAGTCGTCTGTCGATGCCAAGCTGCCAGGGCCCTCCCCTGCAACAGTGTCCCCAGTGCTGACATGGGGCCTAGCCCTGAGGAAGGCACGAGGCAGACAGAGCACCGGACCGCCCCAGGCCAGACTCACTTGTGTGTCCATGATGATGTTCCCAAGCGTAAACGCATAGAAAATGCTGGGTTATGAATTAGCTATGCTACTGTCACAAACGGTTACGTGGAGCTGCAATACAATTTTCTTGCCAATTACAAAAAAAAAAAAAATAAAGTAGCAGAGTTGGAGGAGGCTACTGTGTCCTTGACTGTCCACCGTGTCAGTACAATATGTGTAAAAAGGAATTGTTTTTGTGTTCTCAACCCGTCACTTCTGTCACCACGGTGGACGTTGCCATTTGTTTTGTGTGGCTGCGGATTCAAGACACTATTTGAACTGTTTGAATCGGTCAGATTGAGACACATCTGATTGGAATCATATTTATATCCACTTTCATGTGTGGTTTGAATCAGATTCAGATTGATGTTCATGAGGTTCTTGGCTGTTCAGACTGTCAGCAGATGTATCTAGATAAGGTTATGGCGTGTTTTAAAAATCAGATTAGAGATCCCTCGTTGGATTTGATCGGTTCAGCCTGATTTTGTACATGACTATCCTGGAGGGACTGAGTTGGAAGGGGCTGAGTGGGTATAGACCCTAATATGCAGATTTTCACAATTTCAAATGATTTTAACAAAGTTTTATGAACGACCGGGAACAGTATGAGGTGTCACAGAGGGGTGGTACCTCTGACTGGGCCACACGTCGAACCTTTCAGGAGTGATGTAACTCACCCGATCCCAGGATATCGGCTTTGGCTGGTCAGCTAAGCCATCTGAAGGTTGCTGGTTTTAGGGAGTTTGAATCAGTCCGTTAGAGCTTGCCTACCGAGCATGTGTCTGGATCCAATGTGGGCTTTGCTGAAGAAACCCGATGGGAAGGACGGCAGTTATAAGAACACTGTGGCATGCGTACCATCTGGGTCATCCAATGCACCTGTCCTCATCTTCACTCATCCTGACCTGAACTTTCCTCTAGACTCAGATGTTCTTAGACAACACCGCCCAGGACCATCTGGGTTGAACAAAGTGATTCCTCATCCGTCTTCCCCCTCCATCAGATATGAGGGTCATTAACCAATCACCTGTTCAATTTGATTTCCATAAACTCAGCGGAAGCAGCATTGCCTCCTTTTTAAAACTAATTAAACATTATATAGACAATTACATATCATTTCTCCTTTTACTGGTTTAAAGATGACTGCTTAGTTCACAATTTGACAGGCTTTTTAATCTGAAGAATTGAATTTGAAAGGAAAATAAATCTGAGAATTCGTCAGTTTGTGAATGAGTTCCACGGATGAATCGTCAGCCCTGACAAAATGAGGAAAACTGAATTTTTCAGCTTTGTTTGAGGCGAACTGCTTACATGAGCTTTGCAATGAAAGCGCCACGTCACACTACACTCTGGTTCTGAAACTTTATCAGAAAATTGTTTGAGAGAGAGAGAAAACAGATGCAGAGATAAGGTGACAGAGCTGCAATGATGCAAAACTACATGCCATTTGAGTCTCTTTATTAAAATAAAAGCACATGACAATGCTGTCAAACACTGTATTGATTTCGGAGGTATCAAACACCAGGAATAGAACAGAAATCTGTGGCCTAAAATGATCCAAGCATGAGTCAAATCAATAACTACGAAGAAAAAGTAAAAGACAATAAGGATTTTGAAATAATCATTGTGTGTATTGGATAACTGTCTTTCAGCATGTTTTATTGTGGAATAATGTGTCCATGTTCAGATATTTTATGATTATCTGGCGATGTAATCATGTTTGTTGCCCATCCCTTGTCCTCCCCCAGTCCTCCTCTACCAGCCTCCTTCTTTATTTATTTACCCTGGTCTCATCCAATCGAGTGACAGATCAATCTGTGCAAAGGGCAGCTTGCCAAGGCAGCCCTCTGTGACAGAGCAATGCATTAGGACATTAAGACACCAGCTCCTGAGCAAAAAAATCAATCACGCGCCCCCGGATGCATTAAAGGGAGAGAAGGGCACCTCTCCACACCTTTTTGGCTCTGATGCTATGTTCCTGTCTCACTGGCTGTAAATGTGTGCACACCTGACTGGGCTTCCTCATGGACATCTATCCATTCAGGAACAGTGAGTTGGCTTTCAAAAAAAATCATTAGTCGTCTCTGTGAGGCTGGAAGGTAGGCCTAATCAGCAGACTAAAAAAAAAAAGACCTTACTGTTTTCTACACTCACAGATTCTTTCTTTCATCTTTTTTGTTTCTGGAGGCAGGGACACACAAGCTGTTCTGCGTCCAAACTGGCCAATTTCCAAACATCTAAAGCGGAATAAGATGTTTACATTTTTGCAAAGGAATCTGTGAAATCTGTGTAACATGCTGGCCGGTGAGCAGCTCACTGCCAAAAACTGTGGATTAAGAACCTTGCCTGTGGGCTGCTCAGTCGTATTAATTAGTGAAAGACACACTTTCAGTTTTCTGATCCATATATGCAATGCAATGAGCAGGGGAGCTCTAGAGATACAGCAAAAACATTTAAGCATTTACAAAGAAAAGATTTAGCATCCAAAGAAGAAGTACTGGCTTCCAATGAATCTAGAGGGAGAAACCGTCTGAAGATGGATCTTATATGTTTGTGTATTTATACAATTTGATCTCTTTCTAATTTGCATGGAGACTGTTAATGCTGAGTGCAGGTAGCTAGAGGTTTAAAATGTACAGACAATATTTCCTCAAATGCATATATAGTTTTTTGAAGAAAAAAGGTTGAGATCAGATTAGAAATTCTGATTCAACTAATTTACTCAATTAAAGAAAAAAGGCTGTGAAGTGTATGTTAAATATATATGAGCCAAAAAGGAACTGTTGAGAACAGTCTTTTTGAGTCAATTTGAGCTTTATTTACTTTTAAAAAAAAATGATTCAACAAAAAAATTGTATTTTACTGATATATTATTGAATGAAGAAGATATCCCCCATTGTACTGCCACTATTTCAAGCTTTCTGCACTATTTTTAAATTTAAAAAAAAACTTAACTAAAGATGACTACAAGATAAAGAAAAATGCTTCTTCCACAAGCTTTTTTTTCTCTATAAATTTAACTATTTGAAAATGTGAACTCACTCAGGGTTTTTAAAGTGACACAAATGAGTTTTTCTAAAATGTCAAAATATCATTTGCAGTTTCACATGAAGGAATAGTTAATTACTTTTCATCTACTTGACAAAACCCACCCAAAGCAGTCCTGGACTGCCATCCCTGCCGTCTCATGCAACAGCTGAATATTATTTAATGTCATACGTTAAAACAACGGCGCCATCTTACAGAGCCACAGTTGACATCGTGGCAGAGGTGACAGGAGACTCAAGAAAGCAACGACGGCTGAGAAAACGATATAGAGCGGCAGAGTAAGACAACGAGCAGGAGGATATTTTAACTCGCCCAGATCACCTTCAAATGCGGTTTAAGTGTTCAGATCTACATGAGTCCAGGGACATTTCCAAAACAGGATGGCTGTTCCCAAAAGGTCTTAACAGGTCCTTATGAAGTGTTGTGAACGCATCACAACCTCCTAAAGACGGACTTGCTGAGCTAAAATTGACAAATACTCCTACGTGGTGCTTTGACGGCACTGGCTGAAAATCATTCACTATAAACTGTCCTTACAGGCAAACATATCAAAATGTTTACTGGTTTAGGGTTATAAGGGTGCACTGCACTGTTGTCGGCTATGTTCTCATCCTTGCATTCATTTGTTGGTTCTTCCTGAAAAAAATACTCCATTCAAGTCTCATGGCTCATGTCTTTTTACCTATTTTATGTTGTGTGCCAGTGCACAGCCAATACAAAGAAACTGTGTTTTCATTTTCTCAATATTCCATCCATGTAGGTTTAAAACCATCTTCATCTTGGGGAAACCATGCAGTGTTGCAGAAAATGACCAAATATTAAAAGTTAAAGAAGAATTGCACACTTATGTTATACTATATCTGGTAAAGATATAGTATAACATAAGTGAAAAGAAAATTCAGTCAAAATTCAGTTTGTCAATTTATTTGTACAGAGCCAAAGGTCACCACATGGGACTTCCCCCCAAAAAAAAGCAAACAAGTTCAAAACACGTCAACTCAAAAAAGTCAAATCTTGCTAAATAGATCAAAGTTTTTTAAAACCTTTTTTTATCCAGGCTAAAAATATATTTATTTCTGCTACAAAGTTGGACATTTTGACGTGGAGGTGAATAAAAGTTGACTTGGTCAAACAAGGAACTGCAATTTTCTTTTATTTCGATTTTTACATTGAACTCAACCCAAAAAAAAAACAGATGCAACGCAGTGTCACCAGCTAAGCTGTACATATATCATTGATTTGATGCAAAAAAGCATAGATTAACTACTGAATAGTACAAAGGAGGTCACACTAGAGCAGCAAACCAAACCAAGAACCAAAGTAAAACCAGATGTGGATGGAGCCAATGGCAGGGCTCACCTCAGAGAAGCTCCAGTCCACAGCAGAGGCCAACAAACGTGCAAGCTCATGCCTACAGATGAAACTAACGTGCGTGTTTTTAGAAAGTGTGAAGAAGCTGGGAGAAACCGTTCAGCTACTGGCAGAAGATGGAAACTTCATCCACACGGGCTCAAACCTAGCGCGGGACCCTCATCCTGTGAGTTAACAGTGCAAACCTCCACGTCACCGCAGATCCCGCTGCCGCTATTCTGCTTATTTAGCATATTGCTATCAAAACAATTTTGTTTTATATTTTTCACCGTTCTGCTTTCCGACAGACGTAAGATAAGATTAAACGAAGCAGGACACAGAATCATAGATCAAAACAGAGCATAAATAAAACAGAGACAGAGAGACCGAGAAAGCAAGTCAAACAAACAATGAAGGTAGATCAAAAAGGAATGGGAAAAGGAATCAAAGGCAGAGCTGTGAGTGGAGGAATTGGATATGACTTCACCTGCTGAATCAACTTAATTAGTCCTTTCTCCGAGCTTTGCCAAAAAGTCTCACCTGGAGACTCATTCAGTTTACACCTAGTAATCACTTTCACGGTCATTTGCCTTATTGAGCCGTTCCATTGCTCAAGAAGTATGTGAACCTGTAAATAATAGATTTCCGGGGGATAATTTCATCTGATTCTGGATTCCGGAACAATCCAAGCACAGGGATACTTTAGAGTGGGTTCCTTGAGCTCTAAAATGCACATTTCTGCACACGTTGTCGCATAAAAAGACCAGGAGAAAGTAAAAAATAACACGGGACACATTATCTATGGAGGGGAGCCCTATTAAAAAAATGAATATTGCTTTTCTCTTTCCTCAGCTCCGACGCCAGATAACGTCTAAACAAATAAATAAATAAAAGCTGTAAATAACCGCTGCCTGTTGCTCCAGTCATTTCTCTATTACTTTGGCCACTGGAGTGGGACCAACTTCTTATTTCCTGCTCTGAGAGGCAGCTCTCATTTTCACTGATAATAGAAAAGGAGGGAGAACTGAAAGGAAAGGAATGATGGAATAAGTGAATGAATTTGTTGAATTAATTTTGCACTTGCAATTGGAACACTGTTGTGTTGTCATGTCACGGATGGCTTCCACCTTTCTCTCTTTCTTAAACTTACTTTTTAACCTGTTTCTTCTCACTTTTAGTCATGTAGAAACGAACACAGCCACCTCCTCCCACACTGGTGGTAGGAAAGGAATCAAGATGATTCCAGAGGATCAAATTCCCCTTTATGACTTTAATTGGTAGCCACACTTGCTCTTTCCAGTCATAAATCAACGCAAAAGCAGCTGTAATACCTACATAACAAAGACCCATTTGACTTTGGTCAAAACAAGGGTTTGGATTACCCCGGGGAAGCAAAAGCAACCTGTTGATCAGACTGTGTTCACTAGAAGCAGTGAACTGGTGGGGCCGATTGAATAGGCGCAAAAAAAAAAAAAAAAAGAAAAAGCAGCTGTGAGAAGCAGCCCGGCGTTTGTTTTAGGCGCATGGTTGACATGCTTCAATCAGCTTATCCAACTGTGGTGACAAAAATTTACAAGCCAAATGAATTTTCGTGGCACACCTGGATCCAGAACAGACTGATGAAAAGTGGGAGTTGCTTTTGTTGGGAACAATGTGTCAACCAGGCTATCCATCAGGAAGCCACACTGGAAGCCAACATCTGTCACTAGTCATGCTGCTTCGTCACGTCTGGTAAATTTTAATGAAGCTAAGTCAGGTGGGCGGCACAGTTTGCTTTAAACAGCCCTTTTTTTTTTTTTTTTTTTTTCCTTTGGAAGCCGGTCCACTGTTGGCTTTTTCAGTAGAAGAGCAAGCCCACCACCTAGTGCAACAGTTAAAAAAAAAGTCTATGATTAAAGTCTACGTTGATTGATTAAAAGATAAAAAAAATGCATCCCTACATAAAAAAAAAAAAAAATTGTGCTGGAAACAGGGCATTAAGTATTAATATCTGTTTAGAGACTGTGGAGCTACAACCAAAAAGAGTCTCGGACAATGTAAAATGAAAACAGAGTCCGAATTACATGGTTCTGTAAATCTCACTAATTTTTTTAAAATTCACAATAGAACATAGAAACCATAGTAAATACTTATGTTTTGCATTGTTTTCATCTGACACATTAAAAAAGGAGATGTTTCCGTCTGCCTTTCCATGTTCCGACGGTCGGCTGCAGTCGTCTTCAGCTGTCAGATGATGCTTCTGAAGACGACTGCAGCCGACCGTCGGAGCATGGAAAGGTAAACGAAAACATCTTCCTTATGTCCAATTAAAAAATTCATGAACTTCTTTAACCATATTAAATGTTTATAAACAGAAGTAAAGATGAGCAAATGTTCACCAGTCTGCTAAAAATGGTCACATTTTGATTACTTTGAATGACGTACTTACAGGGAATAATATCGAAAGATTTCAAGAATCTGGAGAACTCACCACTGTACAGCATTGATCTGTGGGCCCACAGGCAGCACTGCGCTAAAACTGGCCATATTTCTGTGATAGAAACGACTGCTTGGGCTCAGGGACGCTGCTGTTAATCACCGTCTGGAACACAGTCTGCCCTGCCATCCGCAAATGCAGGTTCAAGCTCTATCATACAACGACGAAACCCAAGTCCAACATGATCCAGAAAGACTGCCGCCTTCTCTGCCTCAGTTATTTTAAATGAGCCCCGGCTCAAAGTGGGAGACTATCCTGTGGTCAGGAAAACTGAAACCATGGGTGCTTGTTCGTCCTGACTAAAGCCCAGAGGGGTGATACGACTTGTTATCTGCATTCAGTTCAGAATTTTGCATCTCTGATTGTATGGAGGGGCATTGGTGCCTAAAGGACGGGTAGCTCGCGCACATGTGCAAAAGAAACATCAATGCTGGAAAGTAAAAGCTGAGAGTCTAGGCTTTGGTTTTGGGTTGTCCTTTGTTCTTGGTTTTTGGCCTCTGTTTAGTGTTTTGTTGTTTTGCTACTACCATTTCAGGGGGGTTGCTTTGCTCCGTCCCAGGGTTTTGTCTAAATTACCCTTGCTTTTCTTACTTTGTTCTAATTAACTCTGTTCTTCAATTTCAATCTATGCCTCCCTTATCTACTCTTTTGTTAACCAGTCGCTTTGCTTCTTCCATCTCCTCTGTCCTGATTGCTCACAGCTTTGTCTTGTCAGCTCCTCTGTCTATATTGTATATTTTCTTGTCTGATGGTCGATCTTTTTGTCAGTCTCTCTCCCTGTGTTGCTCTTCTTTTTTATACTTGTGTTTTTATTCTTTTCACTCTTTGGATTTTTGGTTATCCTGCTGAACCAGCGCCTTTTCTTAAATTAGATGACTTTGTTGATTTTCTCCTGCCTCCTACTCTCCTGCATGGGGGTCTTATTCCTGCCAAACCTGACATAAACAGGTTTTCGACCGACATCTGCTCCCGTCCAGACAACATCTTTTATCGGGGAAGACCTTGCATCTTTCAGTCAGAGTATAATAAACTAGATACAGGACCACATGCGTTACAAAGGCAAACGTTTGAAGCAGAAGAGTCCAGGTGCTGAACTAACCAGTCTGAAGTCCAGATATTTATCAACTTCATACATTTTACACAATGAAGTAAAAGAAAAGATGGGACAACATTCCTCTCCCAAAAGGTCACCATATGGTCTCAGTTCTCAGACATACATGGACTGTTGTTAAAACCTTTTTGAGATGTCTTTAGATAATGTTTAGATGTTTAGATTGAAATGTGGTAAAAAATAAATAAATACACACACACATATATATATATATATATATATATATATATATATATATATATATTATCTCAGCATGTGTTTAGTGAGTTTGAAGTGTGCATGTTCTGCTGGTGTGTGAATCCAGGTTGAGGGAAAGCCCTTTGTTGCAGACGTGGTAATGTATTTATTAGCCAAATGCTTTGAGCTGAAATTCAACATGTGGAAATATCCTCTGGGAATATCACTTTGTAGTTGCACAGCTTGATGGTCTGCTGAAGGTGGTAATATTTTATGACCATTCAAGTAAGAGGTGACCTAAAAAGCTCTGACATAAAGTGACTTTACCATGACAACATTTATGGAGCCTGAAACTGTGATGTGTGGAGCCAATGTACCATTGTACATATTTATACTTTCTTTTTTTCTTTTAAATTCCTGAACCGTGTAATACACATTTGAGTCCAAAACCTTTTTTTCTTTTAGTATCTTCATAAAGATGTTAAAAAATGAACATAAATAATGTAATTATTGCTCTTGGGGGGGCCGGAGGGCTTGGATACCGGTGTTGGTATCGGGACGGGGAACTTTCTGGTTCTGTCCTTGTTCTGTCACGGGTGGGTGCTGGGTGAGGGATAGTTGTGGGTGTTCATATGTATGTGGAAATGGGCGCATGTATACATATATGGACAGTAATAAGTACAGTTGTATATGTGTGCCTTAATGCATATATAAATGTCTATGTGTAAGAAAGCTTGTAATAAATTAAACGGTACAAGGGTGAATATAAATTCACATCGTAAATTAATGTATGCATCTATGTGTAGATGATTACAGGGACTCAGGGGAAACAGCGTTTATATACAGTGGCATGTAACTGCACATGACAATAATAACTCATGTATCTGCTAATTTATACTCCACAATATATATTTATACTCCACAATATATATTTATTATATATATATATATATATATATATATATATATATATATATATATATATATATATATATATATATATATATATATATATATTCTTACTAGGGGCAGCACGAAGGTTCCTGGTTAGATTCCCGGCCCGGTGGGTCTTTCTGTGTGGAGTTTGCTTGTTCTCCCCGTGCTTGCGTGGGTTCTCTCCGGGTACTCCGGCTTCCTTCCACAGTCCAAAAAACATGCATAGTAGGTTAATTGATCATACTAAAATGCCCGTAGGTGTGAATGTGAATGTGAGTGCGCGTGTTTGTCTGTCTTTTTATGTGGCCCTGCGATGGACTGACGGCCTGTCCAGGGTGGACCCCTGCCTTTCACCTACTATGCATCGGGATATGCTCCGACAGACCCCCGTGAGATGGATTAAGCGGGTATAGATAATGGATGGATGGATATTCTTACTATTAATATGTATAACTTCTAAGTACGTACAGATTTTTTGATATCTTAAACCACAGAAATAACGAGGTTCCATCTGAAAAAGTTTTTTCACTTCTTACTCCGTTTCGAACATGTCAAGACTGCTGCTGCTACATAAATAATGTGTGTCTTGCAATCCTGGTTAAGTATGTTCAAGCATGTCTGGTAAACTTTTGAATTTGAATTTGAGTCCAAAGTCATTTGTTGGAAACACATTTTGGTTCTGATTGCCATTTTTCAGTCAAGACAGACGAACTGACTTCTTCTGCCCATGAAACCTCATATCAAGATGTGTTTGTGTTGTGTTACACCATGTTACATCCCCAGCATCACTGAGAGTAGAAAGAAACAGGAAACACCTGAGGACATTTGAAATTACTTGGCATTCAGGTCCTTTGACTAGAGATTTCTCTGAGCCACCGATGACAACAATGACATTCGCTAAGAGATGGGAGCAGCTGAGCATGACTTCAATCTAATTCTTTGCCAGTTTTTCTGTGAAAGTCACACAGCAAAATTATTCTGTCCAGTCGTAAAAAAAAAAAAAGAAAAAAAGAGAGAGACTACAGAAATATTTTAGGGTACAGTTGATTACTTGAAGGAATCAACTATTTTCTTATTGTACTGCAATTAATATGACAAAAGAAAAAAAAGGCAACAGAGGAAAACTCTAAAGACATGCAACACCACGTCACTTATCTTTTTTAATAAGTGCCCAGTTGTTTCCTGTAAACGACTCCAAAGGTTGCACTATGCTCTTTGCGTGCGCTCATCTCTTCAAAAAAAATGTGATTTAAACATGCGCATGCACACGCACCACGGCACAAAAGCTGCCTGCAGATAGAACAGCATCAAGCCGAGTGGCTGACTCCACCCCCTAAAACTACTGAAATCAGTGTTTAAAACCAGCTGCTAGTAACAGAGCTGTAAAGACTGAAAAGGGAAGGTTCTTCTGTGAATGGAAGGTGTTTTATCTAATTCAGTTCTGCTCAAATTCAATTTAAAAATAATTTAATAATCCCCTAAGGGAAATGAATTAAAATGAACTAATTTAAAACACATTTGAAACATTTTGTTAAGACCTGAGTTAGTTGGGTTAAGATTTAAAAGATGCTCTGACATAGAAGAGTCCAAGTGATGAAGTGTTTTGGTTGTTTTTTTGTCCCATTATCCTCACAAACACGCCTTAAGTTTTGCATCAGTACAGTGTCTTTATTGTTGCATTTTTCTTTTCTAAATTATTTCATTGGAGGTACAGTAAGCATCCATTTCTTGCAAGAATGTAAAATCTGGATTCTTTTGACGATAATATGTGTTTTTGCTATGAGAAAGCCTATACCCCATGCCTCAGAGCCCAGACATGTTGATGTCACATCTGCACAAAGCTAATTTAACTCTCCTCTCACTAACGAATTAAGATTGCAAAAAATGTTGGGGGTTTTTTTATGGATTTTTCTAGACTTTTCAGCAACATGTGGGACACAGAAAGGATCATGCTAAAGCAACATTCAGTGTTACAGACATTCATTTACATATGCTTTTCAGAAATCAAAGATACATGGAATAAAAATTAGTTTTTCATGCATGGCTTTTTGACATGGCCTTTTAAAACAAAAGTAGAACTTTGAGTTCATGAGAGAGATTACAATATGCACACAACTGCTAAATGTTTTTAACAAGATTTCCACTGTTCATTAAAGAGAGGTGGCTCTTTCAGATTTAAGATTTAAAGGTCACACACATAGAAACACTGAAAAAGAAAGAGCGGCTTCACCTCCTCTTACCTTTCCCCAGTGGTTCCATGGTTCCATTTTGCCCACCTTTTTGTCTTCTTTCATTTTTTAAACTGTAATTTTACATTCCGACTAAAAACATTAATACACAAAGTTAGATGTTTAACTTATTGGTGGGTGCTTAAAGTTGGAAAATGTTTTTGAAGCAAGGCCTCTGAACTAGGAACATCCACATTTTCCCCCTTAGCTAAAGGAAAATTCATTCAGTGGTCAGTCACCACCAAAGGACATGTCTACCATCAACTGGACGGTCTGTACGCCACTGAGTTTTACATTGTCCCTGATAGCTGGCACTCGTGATAATCAAGATATCCCCCCTTTACAAGTCTCCGTATGCATGTATAAATGAAAAAAACATAAATGCATTTAAAAAAAAGAGGAATAAGACACAAAGAGCTGTAAACATTTTTGGTACAGCGTGACTCTTTGTAGTTTGCCTTTAGGAAGTTTTAGATTACCTCCAGTAAATTACACAACAACTGATATGTTCAGACCTTTTATTTTTTAAACACTTTTCTATTTTTTTTATTTTACAACTTTTCCCATCCTACTATTTTTCCTCCTGCAAATGTTCTGCAGCGAATATTCATTTTTTTAAAGGCTGTATGTAATACTAATGTAGATGTGCCAGCATATGGAAAGTTTAGGTGCAGGAAATTTCACTTCAAGAATATGTTATCGGCATTACTCATTATGCACATGTGTCATTGTATGTTGAATATGAACGTGGTTCAGTTTTAAAGTACTCACTGAAAGCTGACATTATCCATGTGAGACTTTCAAATAAAGACCTCAGGGACAATCTACACAGCATATTGGGTTGCTCTAAATCCCTTTGTAAAGCAGTATTTGATTGAGCAGCTTGCATAAAGCCATGCTTTTGTTATCAATTATTCGCCAATTAATTTTTAACCTCATCCCAAGAGCTCAATAAATAAACAAATGCATTTAATGAAAGAAATTGGTTCCATACCAAAATAATTGTTTATAAATCACTGAAAGCATGTGTATAGATTATACATGCTTCACACCCTGATTCCCATTAAAAATAATGTGCTAAATTGTTAACAACAGCTTGGGGCTCCAAAGGCATCTACTAATCAATGTGTTGGACTGCATTGTTTGTGTCCTGTAGGAAATAATAAATTCTGTAAATATAGTTGGGTTAGGCATACCATTTGTGGTTTAAAAAGTTGATCATAGTAATGGCATCAAACTGTATACACTTGTAATTGGTGTGGGGAAGTGGTGGACCCAAGTGCCAAAGACTGCAAGAAACAGCAAGAAAAAAAGAAAGGACTTTTATTTTAAAAAGAAAAAGGAAAAGTTGAACAGTTAGAGGACAGACAGGACAATATAAGGCAAGTGTTTGCTAGGTCAGTGGATCCTACCAGGATCAGCAATAGAGAGGCAACGGTAGACAGGACTGGGGGGAGGGGTCTCTGGCCCTGTTACAGTTCCAGCCCCCCAATTTCACCCCCAGAACCCCTGATGATGAAACTGTTGGGACATGGGTGTGAAAAATTTGGACAGAGCAAAATAAATGAACTCAAACTTCAACTAATGCATGCTGAGTAACGTCCAAAATATATATTTTTTAAAAAGATCAAGTTAAACGTAAAACACCAGTCTAAAAGCAAAAGGGCACCAGCAAAGCAAATTTAAAATGTAATGAACCAATAGAACTGAGCAAAACTAAACTAAAATCAAATCCAAAACCCAATGACACATTAAGACTTTCTTCTTGGAACCTTTGAGATGCTAGGTAGGAACTGACTACAAACATAAATACTTTACGCCCAGACAAAATTTCTGTAGTTTTGTTTTTCGTATGGAGCAGAATGGTGTGATTGCAAAATGTGTGACCTCTAACTATTCATATCTAAACTTATATATACTTGTAATTATAGTTTTGAAGGCACCAAAATCAGGCCTATAAACTTTAAGATGCACAGCCAATGCCGCAGATACATTTAAAAAAATAACTAAATGACCCTCAAAATTCACACTGCTGCAACAGCACATGGATAGACTAGATATTGAACAATGAAATCTAAGCATGGAAGTCAAGCAAAATAGTCAAAGAATGAAATGTTCAGGATGGTTCTCAAACTGGAATTTCCAGCAGGAGCTTTGCTGAAATGACACCTCTGACCATCCCTACTTCCTCTTTATGGGATTAAATTCCGAATAGGCACTGTTGAAAGTGTATGTCATCATGTTATGTCACACTGAACATGTGCAATGTGACAGGATTTTGGGCAACAATGTCACCAAGAAACTGGATCTCAGAATGAAATAGGTAAAGTCAGTGTAGTCATCTTAATGTTTGATTAATTTACTGTGAAACTGCCACATATTGACTTACAGATTGATGTAGAAATAAGTTCTGTTGTGAGAGAAGTTGGTTATTTGGTGTTCCGGCAGCGGAGGTGTCAGTGTAAAAAAAAAAAGATCTCTCTCTCTCTGTCTTTCATGAAGGTCACAGAATAAACACACGAGAATCCCTTCAGTGACTCGTGACCAAATGAAAGCCAAATACAGTAGAGATTACTTGGATGTGCGCCTATCATGTTAACACATGATGAGATGTTGTCTGGCCCACTAAGCATACATCATAAGTATAACAGCGCACTAGTGATTTGCCATAAATTACCAAGCCTCTTCCATTGTTGGTGATGAGCCTTTCTTCCATGTCCTTCGAAGCCCCTTTATGCATCAACACTAATCAGGCAGTAGCTGCACTGCATTTGTCATTCGCTGTCATTATTCAATACAAATGGTTCTCAAATGTGTTCAGTCATGTCTGTGACAGCTCTCTGAGGTGTAAGATGACGGAGGGTCTCTATGAGGTGTCACAGTGCCCTTATCAACAAGCCAAAAGGTAACACATACAACATCTATTGTATGTGGCGCATCATTGAATATGATGAGAGCCTTGGTTATCACACTCCTGCACTCAAAAATAAAAAATAAGGTTTTTCTTTCTTCCAAGCTCTCTTTAGTAAACAGTTGATATTTTAGCAACCAATAATGCAGATCAACATAATTCCAATAACACTACAAAATCTATGACAAATTCTGTCTACATTGGTCTCAGTTATTATTTAAAAAAATATATATTATTGCAATAGTTTGAAAGATTGAAAAAGATCAGATTTACTCTTTTCTCCCCGGGTTTTTTAGCTTGACAGAGTCCTGCTGAAGATGTACTTGTGCCTCCAATTACCTGTTCTGTGTCTGTAGTGACACATGTCAATAAAAGTGATGTCTGCCATGAGCCTCTGCGGCCTCCAGCCAATAGGAACGCTACATGACCAGGATCTATTTGAAAGGATCAGATGGCAGAGAGTGTCTCAAAGGAAAATGAATTATTTTCTGAAAAGATGAACAGATACACTCAGGACACTGACTCTGCTGCTGGTCCACCAGGACACTATGGGAATTCAACTGTATAGTTTCCCTGTATAGTTAGTGTCTTAAAAGTCACTCACGTGTCATAGGAGTCACTAATCCTTCTGGGATATTGTACCTGGAGGTGACTGCTTTGTCAAGCCCTGGTTAAGTGCCACATATGGGCAGGGGGGTAATAGCTTTCATGCTTTCCACGAGGTCATAGGGTGAAATCTTCCAACAGATGGCACTGAACCCATGCTGAGCCAGCTATGTGGCACAGAATATGAGAAAAACTAACAAGCAGAGTAGCCTTGAGGGGCGATGGGTAAGACACAGCAAAAACAGTTTAACTAAATGCCAGAATGTGGTCCACAGCACTCTGTGTGACCATAAAGCTTTATTTCAAGTGGCAGCTTTCTTCTCGCATCTCTGATAATTAATGAGAGCAGCGCAGATGCTATGGATATGAAACCAAGAGTAAAGCAGGGCACAGCACCTTTATCTGCACCGCACACAACAACAGCCTTCATTTGTTCACATTCGCATCAGTGGAGTCTGGCTGTGTTTGTGGCTACGTGCATGCCTTTGTATCATGTCTGCTGCACAACATGATACCAGAAAATAGTAGAATGGTGTAGAAAATGCAAAAAAATTACACACACACACACACACATACACACTGTCTGCAATGGAAAAACAATTTTTTTTGTGCTTTTTCTACTTTTAATTGTAGACAGTATGTTTCATATTTCTATTTATGCATGTGTGTGTACACCCACCAGTGTATGTTACATATACACACTGTATGTAGTGTGTATGTGACACTACATAACAGGGAAGGAAAGCAAGTCAATGTAATAATAGTTAATCGTGTAAAAGAAATGCATACAATTAAAATGAGACAGCCAATAAGTTTTAAGATACTTTTTACAGTTTCCTTATATTGGTCACATCCATCGATCTATCCATCCATCCATCCATCCATCCATCCATCCATCCATCCATCCATTATATTAGTTTTGGACTGTTTCAGTGTTTTTAAACACTGCACAAAATTTGAAGGAGTCCATTAATGCCTATCTAAAAAAACGAATCATTATCAATAAAGTCTGTATAACGTTTCACAGTCTGCCATGATTTCAAGGAAATTGTTAGCAGGCATGGATTTTAACACGGTTCAAATCTGGAAAAATTAACATTAAAATTATATCAGAATTGAATTTAACGATCAAGGGAATATTTTTTCAGGCATTGTAAAAGTGAAGAATTTTGTAACCAACAGACCTCCTGGATCTGACTGTTCTGCCAGTCCAACTGACCAGGGGAAACAAAGTCCCAACGGTCACTATGAGATCCATCCTTTGTTTGTGGAGATCTGAGAAAGTTACGGCCATCATGCAGCTGTCCATCAATCGGGATTTTATAGCTGAGTGGGAAACAGAAAGCCTGTATGAAAGACCATGAATTCGACTTCACATTACAAGTTTTTCAGCCCAATTTCACAAGGCGTCAAGTCAACTGACTACAACCCCTTGACTGGAGGTAAGTTGATAAACAGTTAAACGACTAAATGGGACTCAGTGGCTACGCGTGAACTACTCAGACATATCAAAGAGGCATTCAGAAACATAAAAGAGCCAGTTCTGATAACAGACGGATATCTAGCATGGAAAAAAACTGTTGGTGACCCCAACTTCAAACCATAGCTACCGGATTGGAAATGAACGAACTAGCTGTACAACACTCATAGAAGAGATGACAACTCACACGAAGCAGCAACATTGCAACAAATCGCTGCACAAACGGCTCGCACGACACATTTCTTCCCTTGATCCATTTTCAAATAAAAGCCTCCTATTGTTTTGTGTCATTTCTTGTGTTACTCTTCACGTGTTGTTTGAAAGGCCGATATTGTCATTGATCTGTCACTGTTGGATTGTGTACTGTGTGATCCGCCTTGGCTAGGCTGTCACAGTGTGAACCTCCTGACTACAACACAGCAAGTCATGTGGTGTGAACAGCATATCAATCAGCTGTAAATGTAAGTCAATAGTCTTAAGTCCACCCGAGAAGCATTTGATATGATAAAAACAGGAACGGGATCGCTATCGTTCCCTAATGATGTGCGTGGAGGAATCCAATCAAACTATCCCTACAGTGAAACACTGCATTGAGAGTATCATCCTGGGGGATGTATTTTAGTAACAAGGGAAGAGAAACTAGTCACGATAGAAGGAAACAATCGCTTTGAGAAAACATGGGTATGACAGCAGGGAAATATTTTGAAAATCCTTTAGTGACTCATGATGACTGTGTACCTGAGCACAGGTGAGCCTCTTCGGTCACACAGATGCTGTGTAATAATGCTCTTCATCAAACTTCATCATGCTTGAATGCTCTTAGTATGATGGATGGTTGAAAGGAAGAAGGGTCTCGAACAGAGGTGTGACAGGCTTGTTGGAGTCCAGTAGTTACCTGAATCTGCCGCTTCTGCCCAAGACACTTCAACTCAGAACTAAATGAAGTGTCTGCATACCTGTAAAAGAAATATTTCATTTTAATTTAACCAGTGAGAAAAACAACAACAACAACAACATTGTGTGTGTCATTGTGGAGAACTGTGCGTAGACTGATCAAAGTGATTCTGGGATGAGCCTGAAACGTCACAAAATGTGGAAACCATAAAATGGTGTGAATTTTGTCACCCCTGTGTGTTGTGTTCCCATTTTATGATGACGGGAATGTTTCTGACTGACATGCTGGTAAAGCATTTCCCTTTTGTCAGTGAGTTATATATCACCCTGAATTATGTCCATTGAGGGATCACACCTCTTATTGCAATTTCTTGCCCGGGGCCACTCCTAGCTTTTATTTTATGTATTTTTTATCACAAGGCATAAATTAGCTCCTGCCTAAGAAGGAACACAGGATTGGCCTCTCATAGCTAAGATGAGAGTCCTCCTTTACCACTTGTACCGATTTAGAAAACCTTGTTGAGGTATGGCATCTGAAATGAGAAGACATATATTAATGATCCTCGCTTAAGGCAAAACTGACAAAACATTACACGATAGGAAATAAACTCTGAGCATAAGTATTTCATAACTGCTTCCAGTTATAAATCCACATTTCTTTACTTAGTGAATCAGTTTTGATTCATTGTAATTTACATAGTCGGAGGAGGCCTATAAATATTTCAGGAAATTAAGTCACAAAACAGCCGAAAATGCCGGTAGTGTACGAGAGTGGATCCTAGGTCGCCGCTGCTTTCCTACTTAACGCTGATGGCTTCACGTTTGAGCTGATCCAATTTTCATGTGTGGCTGGCTGTTTAGAAAGGTCAGGTCTTAATTGAGAGCGCAGAACTTTTAAGGTTTAAGGATCAAATCTCAAAAGTCACTTTGGCATCCTATGTGACAGAGATTGAAAGAGAAGAGTTTCTGTCGTTTAGAAGTGACTGTAACAGGGATTTGATCTTGAAAGTTGTTTTGCATGACACTTGTAGTGTGTCATTAATCTTGGATTTTATTTTATTTTTTCACCATACTGTGAAAGCTAATGACCCTTTCCGCTGCCATTCAAAAAAGAGTGTCCTGTTCTTCAAAATATATATCATTTATGCCTTAGCTACGTTCCTCTTAAGTGCAGACTTCTGTTTTTTTTTTTATTCATCTTTCTTAATTGCTTAATCTCAATATGGTGGTTGTTCAGCTTGAATGGCATGCATACCTCTGAATTTCCTTTACTTCACTTATCCACAAATGTACAAATCTGTCGATATAGTTAGGCTGAGGCAGGTTGTGTTTGCATGAAACATTGTTACTTAAATGAATTTAATATGCCTTTATGCGAACATAGGCCTATAGAGAAACAGCTGTGCAAGAAGGAGGGGGCACATATTCATTTATCTTCTATTTATGTTCCTCAATTTAATTGAATTTTCTACCATAGTCCTGCCTCGTGGATATAAATCATGACGCTCAATCGGTCAAGATGGCCCAAAGACGGCTCCTGCTACAGATGTATGAGAAGGGCGGGCAGGGGGCAAGAGGAGGCCAAGATTTATGTGTGCTAGGAAAAACATGACCCTGGGTCTCTGCTGGCTGTCAGGAGAGCATCTTTTCCATTACCTTGAGGATTCATAAGCACTATATTTCAGTCAGGGGTCCTTGGAAAAAGAAATCCCGGACAGGCACAAAAGTCTAAATAATTTCAGTCAGCTCTAAAAGGACTCTCTTTTTTTCTATACAATCATCCAATTAAAACTTGTTTTCAGAATGTCATGAGGGTGAATGGTGTTTATATGCTTTCTGAAAGCAGTGGTTTATACAATGGAATGTCCTTGGGTATGTTGACCCGTCCTGTTCTACCTTAAGTAGTTTGTTTCGGTGTAGTTAAGCTATTGCTTAATTATGAAAGTGAAAAAGCGAAAAAGGAACATAATATGTTCTCATAAAGGGCTCCTGACATTCGGTTCACTAAAATATTGCACTTTGTAATCATTATAAGCATTCACCCAATTTTAACACAATACTAAGTGTCTAAAAGTGCATAATTATTACTTTTCAACAGGGAATGTCATCTTGAGTGTCATACTAATTATCTTTTGTTCTGGCAAAGCCTACTTCAACCATCATTACCTAAATGAATGAATGCAGTCAGGACAGGGGAAAGAATGGGAAAATGCCAGATGCCAAAAAAAAAAAAATGGTATTAATGATTTTTTTTTTCATCCTCAGTTAAAATATGTACAAAGACCTCGGGCTGTAGCTGGACCACAAACTGGACTGGTCAACACACACAAGCCACCTGTATTGGAAGAGGTAAGGCAGGATGTACTTCCTAAGGAGGCTGCGGTCTTTCAACTTTCTGTGGTTGCCAGTGTCCTCTTTTACACTGCTGCATGCTGGTGGGGGCAGCACATCCAAGAACGACACTTCCAGACTGGATATACTGATCAGGCGACCAGGCTATGTGGTCGGCATGAAGCTGGACCCTCTAGTGACGGTGGCAGAGACAAGGACACTAAACATATATATTATGGACAATGCCAGTCACCCGGAGCCTATTCAGTGAGGGAATGGTCCTTCCCAAGTCCAGGACTAATAGACTAAAGAAGTCCTTTGTCCCTCAGGCTGTACAACTCCTCACTTGGGAGGAGGAGGTAACAAGTACCCACTATCCACCTCATCATAGTAAAGAGTTGCTGTTTTTTCTTTTATTCAACAGCAATACTTAATTCTCTATCAAAATGGTCATTATATGTGCCATTATCTGTCAACTACAGTGCAATGACTTAATTTAATTTAGTCTTACTAAATAACTTGGTCAATTATCCACTGTTCACTTCTATATTCTTTAAGAGTGTATATTTTGTTATCCAATTTTGTCTTGTTTTTTTCTTTTTTTACCCTCTGTGTGCCAACTCTTGCTGCTGGAGACTGAATTTCCCAGAAGGAGTCATCCCAAAGGGATCAATAAAGTTGAGTCTAAGTCTATGTGGAGTATGAGGTTTAGAGCAAGGACATGATCTATGGTAGTCAAGGGACACAGTACTAGGGTGAATGCAATTTATTTCAATGCTTTCACCGTTGAGCTGTTGACAAAAATCTAAAGCGACATTAGTTTGACTGTCTTTTCTAAGGACTTCATCTTATCAATACAGCGCAGCTCTATACAAACACTTTCTAAAGGAATTGATTTCATTTATTTAGCTCGCTTAAAACATGGCTTGTTAGTGAAAAAAAACAGATGTTTCTACATTCATTGAAATAATTTCTCCAATACCAACTCCGACACACACCGCTTTCCACTCCACACATATAAGTGTGCACCCAGCATCCAATCTGGTTTCAGTGTTTCTCAATAAAATCTCCCCTGACAAACATGATGGAGAGCCACTCTACTTCAGAGGATACTCCGAAAACGACTTTAGGATAAAATATTGCCATCTCGGCAGATGACTCGCCAATCCAAATTAAAAAAAGTTAGAGTGGCCTGGTTTATGCTGCACCCTTCATTGCTGCAATATTTCACCCTTATACTCCTGTTACACACTCACATACTCTCACAGTTACCCATCTACCCTTTCCTTATCCAGTAAGTATTTTGACTACTGCTATGCTATTTTGAAACAAATACTATATTCTCTCAAATACAGGATGATACCTGATTTGGTTTGTCTGCTTATGGTTTGATGCTTGCATTTGATGCATGTTTTTAGTTTAGATTTTCATTGTTATCAGTATAAAAGGTCTTCATTTTCAACAATTCTTCAAACTAAATCTGGAGTGGTGCACACAGCAGATAAAAACTTAAGTTGTTTTAAAACCTTAAAGCCCTTTAGACTCGATGTGATTGGGGTTGCAACATTCAGTTGGCTGTGGTGGCGCTGCATCAAGACTTATTAAAGAAGATGGCAACACAAATATAGAAAAAGAAAAGAAAACTCATCTCTTGGCAGGGTAACTTCCATTTCTCTTTTCAACGATTTGCATTGTAGTCCGCTTCCTGCATTTGGTTCACTTGAAGCTGACCGATACCTACATGTCGGCTGGACCAGAGTTCACTTCTCCGTTCCGGATCAGAGTTTGATTGCGCATTCATACCACCCCAAATTAACCACACTTTCTGAGCAAACAAATTAGAGTTCAATTTAACAGTGCTGGTGTAAATGATCCCATGGCCTCGACTAACAAGCTACTTCAGTCAAACGAATCACTGTTTTGAAAACATATTGAAGTAAAACCTTTCTATCTGGATTTAAATGATTGGAAACTTCATAATGTACCAGCTTTATACGTAATATTCCCTATGTCTTTAAAACAACAAATAAGACACTATTCACACTATTGGCCTTTCCCCTTTTTTTGTTATCCGTGGTTTATACTTTGACGTGGAATGTTCATCATGGTGCGGAGCCCTACGTCACAATAAAGTTTGATGTGCACTTCCTCAGAAATGTAGACATTTAATGGATCAACATGGACTGCAACAATGTGATTGGTCTATATCTCCGTATTTCCGTCTACTACATCTTCATTGTTGTTGTCAAACTAGTTACAAAATTAGATTTCAGCAGCAGGCATTAAAGTTACTGCTGTTCCACATTTGTCAACTCCAACTACCATTATATATGCTTTATTTGGTACTTTTCTATTTCTGACACACATAAATAAAGCTCAGCAACCAGAAAAGAACCTGCACCAGCACAACAACAGCAAACAACAACTGACAAGTAAAGATGTTAACTACAATGTAGCTCCGACAGACACAGCCTGCGTATGTAGTATCTATGTATACCATAAATCTCACTTTAGTGCCATTCTAATGTTATGTATATATTTCATAAAACTAGGTGGTAAAATGTTTAAAAATTGAACTCAGGTTTCATCCATCTGAAAAAATGGGGCCATAAATCCCTCTGAACTTCGAACTTATATTGAAACAAAGTCATGGTTTTGGGTTATTTTTGTGCCTGTTATATTTTAAAAGGATGCATCCTCTTGTTTAGTTCTGTTTTGACTTCCCCAAGTCCATCTGCCCTGAGTGTTTGCACCTGTGTCTTGTTTGCACCTGTGTCTTGTTTGCACCTGTGTCTCGTTTGCACCTGTGTCTCGTTTGCACCTGTGTCTCGTCAGCCCTTGTGTATATATTGTCTTGCACTTCATTTTCTCCCTGCTGGTCTGTCCTGTTTTGTTACTTATGTGTTCAGGTTCCTCAGGTTCCTCAGGTTCCTCAGGTTCCTCAGGTTCCTCAGGTTCCTCAGGTTCCTCAGGTTCCTCAGGTTCCTCAGGTTCCTCAGGTTCCTCAGGTTCCTCAGGTTCCTCAGGTTCCTCAGGTTCCTCATTTAGTTTGTATGTGGGTTATTTTGGTTTGTTCTGAGTTTTGGTTCTGTTTTTTTTTTTTTTTTTTTAATAGCTACATCTGAATTTACCTGGATAAGCACAGCCCTTTGCTTTGCACATATCTTGTGAGTGATGCGCATGCATACCATACGAAACTGCAGACAATACAAATTCATTCAGAATGAATAAATCAAACACTGTTGTGTGTCTCTGTGACAAATGCTAAATTACAACAAAAACAAATTTAGATATTTCCTCAAATGAATTATTTAAGAACCTGAACAGCAGGTTTGTGTAATAGCAATGTAGCATTATATGACGATATATCGAAGATGGATAGATATATATATATAATTGTTTTCCACGTCCAAAATACTGTTTGGAAGTTTTCATCCATCATTTGCAGAACTCGCCTCACACTGACTGTTACACTCTTCACTTATTTGCATCAAAGTTAAAATGGTTGCTAACTTATTCTTTTTCCACTATTTTATAATTCAAAAGAACTATGTATGCATCTCTCATGCCTTTCTTCTCCTTTTATCTAACACTGGAGTTCTTTGCTGATCTAATGCTGTTTGAAATGCCACAGTGAGCATGAAACTTTGTTTTTAAACCAACTTCTTTTTTTCTCTCGTTTTTGAGCCAGGTTGCATTTAAAATAAAGTAAATTCCACCTGATAACTGCTGCTATGCACACTTAGAATAACAGCAAGGTTAAAGATCTGCACCACTTCTACACCTGATCATCTGCAGATCAAACATTCAACCTTAACATAAACCCAGCAGTATATTACATAAAAACTATTCATCAGAGGAGTAAATTCTATTTTACTTGCACTATTGTTCTTTTTAAGAAATTGTTCTTATTTAAAAACACCTAATAAATAAGCTGATCAGAGGAACTGTACTACCTTTCATCTTTAGATATTGATGCTTCTTAGTACCTCTTTTCTTTAACTATGAAAATGCGATAGCTGAATTTTAAAGGGTGCTGTTGAGGAATCTAATTCCACCAATTTAATACAAATGGTCGAGCTCAGGAGGGTTAAATGGCAGCACATGTATATCTTGACAAATATATTAATTTATGTAAATTAATACTTGTTATACATTCTAAAATCAAGAATCCAATTGGACATTTTCAGGAGTGATGGGACAAAAAGAGCGGGGATGTACAAATTGACATTTTGCTGCATACTATGGCTTCAGAATTGGTCTCATCCCAGTTCTCACATCTGCAGCGCTGTCAGAGAGTGATAGAAGAGAAATGGTTGCTATCAAAGTAATTGCAAGCTGCACGGTATTCCTTTTCAATAGATCAACACGGAGAGGTTTAGGGTTTTTCTTTATGGTCTAACCCTGTCTGTTTGACTCCAGCCATGCATTTAATTTGATTGAATGTAAGTATGACAACAAAGTCATTGAGGTAAAACCAGCAGTGACTGGACAAGACTGGGAACTATAGATCCTTTTTGTTGATTTTATTTTCACATTTACATTCTGTCAAGCTCCTGTTTTACTGAGTATCTGCTTCACAAAAGTATTTCTTGTGATTAAGTGATTTTGTAGAGACAGAGGAGTCACATACCACCTTTGGCTAGAGCACACAGGTATCAAGGAGTAGAATAACCTCCTAATTGCTTCCTAATGTATTTTACTATTTAAACTATTTAAAAAAGAGTTTGGGCACTGAAACATCTTTTTCCAAGATTTTTCTCTGTTTCCTTTCCACATTTAGGGAAACTGGAGATAAATGGGTTTGTATCTAACCTCTGCCAAAATAACATTCTGTCCTTTCTGTGCTTCACTACATCATTTAACAGTAATTAATAAGATATGTAATGTGTTAAATATTAAACTTAGTAACTAGGTAATGTTGGCAATACTCTCCCTGTTATTTGTGGGGTCTATTTGTTTCCTGTGTCAAAAAAGGCACCATCTTCGGAGCCAGTTAAAGCAGACATCTCAAGCACCACTTTGTGCTCTGTCTGGTCTGTTTTAAAGAGCAAAACTTATTTGTGTGTTACTTGCCTTTTGATGTTCCTTGTGCCAAGATTGCTGCTGGTCTTAAAATCTCACCTCCTCCCAAACGTCCACCAATTAACTTTGATTCTGTGGAGAGAGGTTAAGTTGCGTTCATCACCCCAATATCTCTTCATTTGACATCATCCCTGCAAGAGTTTAACGACTTAAATGTTATGAAATGTGCCATGTGGTTGCATCCCTCCAGCCAGTTGTTGACCAGACACAACTAAATACACAATTATTTGTAATTTTAGCCAAATCGTACCAGTCTGATTGATTAATAAAAGGGAGTTATTTTATCATCCCAGGTACCAAGTACTTTATATAACTGTAGTAGCCAGTCAGTATTGACAGTAACTCACAGTACTTCTTAGCCTCCTCACATTAAAATAAATATTTCTTTCAAAATCCATTTGGAAATATGACATTTGGTGAAAACTCTTCAGTTAAAACAATATAATCTGACATGTGGCTTCTACTGATGAAATAAAGATGGCGCTGTGTCAGAAGACTCTTTATACTTTTTATATTTCTACTGTTTAGTAATTTTTCTGTTTTCTTTAATATGTCCTACATTGAGTATTTGCTCTCAGATACGATCACCCCAATTTCAACCACGTGGAGGCCAAGTGAACCCCACACCACATAACCCTGTGTTACTTAAGAACCTTTCTGTTTTTCTATTATCATTAAAGTAATTACAAACTGTCTGGGGGTATGATGGGTGCAAATAGTCATTGTAGTGTTCACTTTAATGTCCACTTTAAATGACTGCTTTGAGCATCCAAGCTACAAAGAACTAAGTAACAGTATTATCAGACGTTGTATCCTGAAGGACATATGACAGGAAGTGCTGACCTTTCCCTTGATGAGCTGAAACATCTCTTAGGTTCTGCATTACTTGGAGTGGCTGAATATGGCCCAGCTAGACAAAAAAATAAATAAATAAATTCCAACATATTAAAATTTATCATCAGGGATTTGCCATAGGAGAAGGAAACATAAAGAAACCGGTCATGCAGCTGAGGTTGAGGTCAATGAGAACAGTGTTCACATGAATCACAAGCTGGACCACTGAACCGCCTCCCCGTGTCGACCGCATCTAAAGAGGCATTGACGAGGTTTAATGGTGTTTTATTGTGTGAATTCAGCCTGAGAGGCCATGCAGGGGTCCAAATATGAGAGCTATGACTTTTCACTGATGTTTTATATCTAATTATCTTCCTGCTGAATGGAGGGAGGAATGGCAAACGTGGAGTAAATGGTGTGTATCCGCGGGGTCAAACCCACTTCTAACTTTTGTGCTGAGACCAAGATGAGCTGTTACTTTTTCGTCTCAGCAAACACACAAGGATGCAAAGAAGTTTATATATCTTCCTATACTTCTGTTGGCATCAGAATAAAAAGTTGACAGCTGATAATGTACAAAGCTCACACATGATCTGAAAAAAATGACATGAAGATAAATTAGTACATTAAAAATTGCTTCTTTTTTTTCATCACTGATGTTTTCATTTTCATATTTTGGACATGGATTTGCTTAATATGTATGCTTCCTTTATGCAATATGTCATGAAATATTATGAGGCCCACACCACAGAAACCCAATAATCCTGCTAGAAAGAGGGCAGAACCCACTAATGCGGCACTAAGAGAGCACGGCTTATGAACCAAATAAATAAAACTTGCTGGTCCACAATGTCGGTATTGAGTTGGATTCGATCCAGGTGGGAGTTGATCTTGGGCACAAGTTGAGTTTTCCAATATTCATTCCTGCCCAAGGTCTTTAGACAAAATTCCCAAAATGAAAATGTTCTCAATTTAATTCAAATTCTAAAATACTTTATTAATCCCAATAGGGAAATTAATTGTTTCTGTAGTCATGTTGTACAATCGTTTGTAGATGGATAATTGCTGTGGGCAGGAAGCAGTTTGTAGCACTTCCTGTAGTGGTCTGTGTGGCAGCGGATCTGAAGAAGCCTTGGACCGAGGACAGACCGCAGCTAAATCACTGAGTTGTGAACAGGATGCTCTTCAAAACATGCTTTATACATAGCCTTGCATCTCCCTTAGTTCCAATTTATCAGTGATTTTGAGTTTAATTAAACATTACATGTAATGGTAGACATGTCAAAGTCAACTTTATTCAGAAACATACAGAGAATCAAAATTAAATTACTCTGAAACCCTCGGTGCTACAGAAAAAATAAACTACACCCTAAACACAGTGCAAATCTAGACTCTAAAGAAACAAATAATAAGGTGAGACAAAAGAACAAAGGTGGGAGTAAGGTGGGATAAAAGAACAATAGATTTATACACAGAAAGGCAGTAACCTTAGCAAATAAGCATTTCCTCTTACGTTATGTTTCAGGATAAACACAGGACATTGCTTATCTAAAATTGTTGTGTGTGGCATCACATAAACACTTGAGGAAGCATTCTTTTACAAAAAAAATCATATTAAATCCATCAATCAATTCATTAAATCACGCTTATCTAATGTTTGGGTCGCAGTGGCAGCAGCCTAAGTAAGCAGGCCCAGTTCTTCCTCTCCACACCAACCTCCTCTTGCTCCTCTAAGAGAGATATAGAGCCAGTTTCTGTGACTGAGGGTCAGGATGGCGAGGTCCATGCCTTCAGCTGCTACCTGTCCCACATAGCACCTGACTCTTATGGCTCTTTCTGCTGGTGGTGAGCCTACAAGAGGCCAGATCATATAATCCCTTCAGGCTATGCCGGCCTCCCCCCATGGGTGAAGGCCTGGAGACCAGGTAGTAGTTAATGAGTCCCTCCCCCAGGCCTATCTCCAGGATGGGACCTCGGGACCCGACACCAGGGAAAGGGACATTGTGCTCATTGTTTTAAATTCATCACAAAGGCTGATTGAATTAGTCTGACCTAATCCCCCAGGGCCAATTTGCCATGGGAGACCCAGGCAAAGGCAATTGCCCCTGACAAAATACCTCTTGGGATCATTTGGGCACAGAAGCTCCCACAGAAGATCCAAATATCTGAGCGACAAAGATGTCCTGTGGACACCTAGGTGTTTATATACTTTTTATACTTACACATTTATGCAAAAACTCTGCTCCAGATTCTGTGTATAGGAAATATATAGTAAAGTAAACTCAGCTACATTTCAGTACACTTCATTAAGAAGTGTTATCATGTTTTGAGTTGAAATTATGTGCTGGTACCATGGATAAGGATACTCCACTGACCATAACACATAAGAAATAAAGAAGTAGCACCTGTTTGAAGTCTTTGTATGAGCTCAACTCGCTAGGCTCTCACCTTAGGTGGTGATAACAACGCCACATGTCATGTGGAAAGAAACGAGCTGTGGTGCCATTGTATTGTCATTTTTCAGGTAATGTCAGGCTTTCCGGGTAACACAGAAACATAGTGCGAAAGAGGAAGTATTTTGTGTGCATATCTGTTGTGTATGCATGTAATGATTTAAGCATACATGAGGGAAGAAGAATAATCATGTGGAAACTGTGCCACAAGCAATACTGTCTTTTAGAAATCCATCGGTAAATAACATATACTGTATTAAAGTCGTAAAATATTCTGCTTCCCAATAGTACTTATTCAGTTGGTTGGGACTTCTTTACTTTGTCATTTATTATGTTTGAACTTAATTAAAGAAGCACAATAGGACACTTGAGAGAGGCAGCAGCCCAATCGACAAGAGTTACACAACTAAACAAACACCATACACAAAAACATAAATCAGGACAAATGTGCATGTGCAATAAAAGCAACAATGAACAACAGAAACAATTGAATCTCAAATGGCAAAACCAATGAAACAAAACAACAAAAAAAAAAAGATCAGAGCATTTAATGGTCACAAAGATCCCATGTCAAAACAGGAATAATAAAAGTCACTTAGCTGTGAGTCCCAGTCGTTACAAACTTTGTACAATTGATAACTGTGCTGTCAAACTTGGATTTTTAACACCGGAGAAGTCGGATGAAGGTCAGCTACTTTTAGTCATGAACAAAGGAACGTACGGCATTACGAAGGGAAGAGCAGCAGTATTATATACAATGTACATATCTTTAGAAGCCAGCTTATTTTTTTAATCTTTAAGAGAAAAATGTATTCTGACTCCTCTGAATTTGACTTGACTTCCAGGGGGTAGTGCCACAAAAAAAGCATGTGATGTAGAGAGACTGGTATCAACAAAGGGAAAAATGGCAAACAGGGGAGGAGGAACATTGGCGAATGACTATTGTAGCAGTTGAAGTACAGACTCGTTGCCTCTACGGTGTAAGGCCCATCCCTGCCCCGTGGAAACAGCTGTGACCGAGTGAGCTGCCTCGCACATTCAAGGAGAATTTTTAAAGTGATGTATGGCAGACCGGCTTTATTTTACCAACCTTTATACATATATACTTTTTGACAGGGGCTTTATTGCAAATATTATTACGAGCAAACAAATAAATATCGAAGCTCAAACTGGAGATCAGAACTTTTGAATAAGCCACGGTGCATCTGAGTCCTTGGAATAATGTGTGATGTGGATGAAGCAGAACACATCAGAAATCAAGCACGGACATTTTGGTCCTGAGTTTTAAGGGAGAGTAGCAAAATATCTGAGTGTGCGACAACAGCTTTCAATTTCAAATACACTCCTGATAAAAGGTAGTACACGCTCCTATACTTGGGGATGTTCTCCACTGCCACCTAAAGGGTAAAAACAGAGGAATTTCATTCACAAGTAGCCAGTTGTCTCCACTGCCTCACTGGATGGTCAAGCACTAATGTCCCAATATCCCTGACTCAACAAAGCATAACAAAAGAGCAAAACAGTCATCAAGTTTACTTTCTATAGAAATCCACAAATTGCTTTAATGACAGACACATGAATTGGCTGGTTTTAGAAGTATGCGCAATGCCAAATCAATATGCAATGAGTGCTTGTCCAGTAAGAGCTGGCAGAGTCCATCGTGGGGTTTTGAATGCTGAATGGGCTGTGAGCGGATGAGATGGGCTGCTTGTCATGTTTCTGCCAGACAGAGGAAGATATTTCCTGCTTGGGTAATAGAGCGGCTGAAAATACAAAAGAGAAACAACTAATAATAGAAGATGTGAAAATGCAAATGTCATATCACGTTCTACAGCCCCACGCAGCACTGATTTTATCAAGTAGTACAACATAGACACACATGATCTATGAATGCTGAACGTCTCTTAACTGTAATTCTGATGTACTTCCTTTCTGGCATTAAACAGCCAATCAGCAGATACATAGCATGTAATCCCACCTTTGTTTTTGCTGGTATTTTAAAGGCATTAATAAAACTTTTTCAGGAAGCATTTAGGACGTATGTTACTTTGTACTGTGTATCATGATGAATTTATTAAAATCTAAAATGTGTAGATTCCATTGTTTGAGGCTCAGTTTTTATGTTTTCTCTAGGGTTTCTCCACAGAATGAAACACAATATTAATTAACAGTTTTAAAAGAAGATGTTATCAAATCCTGCAACTGTATGTCATTCCAATAAAACACACATTTTCTTACGTTGGATTATGACACAGTGAAGTAAAATAGAACAAAAAAAAAACAAAACAACTTGAAACCAAGTATAAAAGAACATTTCTTATGGTTACTTGTAACCTAATGTCACACACTTATACATGATTGTGTAGTCCTTGAGTTGAGATTACATTATCTGGTGCTCAAATCCTTTATTCCCGTTTTCTTCCTAAATCCATGGACATTATTTGCTTTTGCCCAATTGCCCACTTAAAAAAAAAAATCAAAAAAATCTACGGTATAAGGGACAAAGTATTAAAAGGTTCAGTTCAGTCTGTACATCAACAACTGAAACTGTGGAGGCCACGGACAAACGAGTGCCAAATCTCAGAAGAGATTTCAACCACATACAAGAAGAGGTTCATTTTTAAAAGTCAAAAAGCAGTTTTTATTTGACATCAGAAAGGACAAGGTGTGTCACGAAATAGTTATTGTTTATGGAACAACGGCAAATATGACCTTAACAAGGAGATTACTGAATGATTCTCACATGATCTTGAATCTTTTGGGTAAACTTGAAGCCTCATGAATCCACGTTACAACTGGGACTCAGCTAGTCAAAAGTGTCACAACATAAAAAAGAAAAGATGCCCATATGTAAAACTGGTGCTTGGTTTTATTTTTAAAAATGGTGAATAGTAACAAAATCAAAGCAATCAAAACTAGGAGGTGCACCTCAAAGAAACAGACCAACATAAATCACACAAACTCAGCTAGGATATCAGAAAAAGAGCATGGCAGAAGGGGCAAGCTGTTACCTAAAAGACAGCTGCCCAAAACGACGGCGTCCGCATCCTTTTTAAAGGCCGAAGCTGATTGGAAGCTTTGGTGCAGCACTGAAACATCCATCTTACACAGACACAAGCCGCGACACAGACCACCCAATCCTTGGAAAGTCCAGAAGGCGATCCATCTGCATATCCGAGGAATAAGTGGGCAAAGTCACGTTCACAGTCATAATGGTATACTGTGTTTTTTTGTTGTTTTTTTTTTTTAAAACAAAAAAAAACAACCCTTGATTACAGATAAAAATGCACATATATAACTTTTGGGTCCTACCAATTTGGTATCAACCATTAATATATGTGCAAACAAGGGCAAAAAAAAAAAAAAAATAAATAATAATAATAATAATAATAATAATAATAATAATAATGGTATACTGTAAAAATTTATCAGTGGTGACAAAGGCTGAAATGTCAGATTTGACTTGTTAGTCAAAGGAACTTGCCAAGTATCCTTTAAGAAGATCCAATTTACTCATGTATGTGGCCGTCCCAATCTCATCCACACAACCTTTAATCCTGGGAAGAGAAATGAATCCAGAACTGTTACAGTATTTACTTTACGGGATTCCTTCATCTCAATTGTTATCAGTCTCCAAGCAGTACATTCGGAGCAACGATTTCAGATTTTCATGCCACCATCCCAGATCGCCTTGGGATTTTGGATGATATGGACTAGAAACAACATGTTTGACATTGAGCGTGTGGACCACTTGCTGAAAGAGATTAGGCTGAAAATTTGACACTTGATCAGCCTGTATGGTCTTTGGTAGTCCAAACATGGAGAAAAACTGTCAACACTTCGATCTCAGACTTGGCAGTAATTTTACACAGCGGGATGACCTCGGAGAAGTAAGGAATGGGACACAATGGAGTAGGGGTATAACCTGATTTGGTTTTTCAGCAATGTGGCATACATGTCGGTAATGGCAGAACAGGGATACATCCTGTTTCATTCCAGACTACAAGAAAATGCTTTAACAATTGGTATATTTTTGTGATACCACTGACCACTGGTTTTTGTGAACTAAGAACAGAACGTTTGTACAAACATGACACTACGATTGGCTTTACCTCTGCCCATTCTGAACTCTCTGCATTACCAGGGTACTGCTTGTGCATGAGAATATTATCTTCCATCATATAAGCTTGTTCTTTTTTTGCTCGCTCAGCACTGCTCAGCACTCACCACACTATCTTTGATTTTACGCAATGTGATCTACAATGACAATGACAGACTGGGATTCCCCAGTGTCTCTAAGAACGTGTACTCCCTGCTGGTCAGCAGCTTCACCAGTCAACTAAATAAAAGGCATAAAAACTGAATTGGCTCAAAAATCCATACAGGCTTCTCAATTATGGAAACCAGATCCCTTTTGTGGGGCTCTGCTTGCATCAAACCTACACCTTTTGGATATTGTGGAGGTGACTGCTGTTTTTTTTTTTTTATTTTAAAGTCAAACAGTCCACAATGACATGTCCAGGTTTGTGACAATAAAAACATTTCCTGCTTTCTTTCTCAGAGAATGTTTTAACTGGTTTAAACGGTGTAGAAGCGCCAGAAGACAACTGGTGTCCAACCCCACTCCCCTTCCTCAGGAACCACCCCAGCATCTGCACCAGAAAAAAGAGGCGCAGCCTCATTTTTATGCCACCCACTGCCAGGCCGCCTTAAAATGGCACAGCAGACTCACCCGTCACACAAAGCACACCAGATTGAAACAGCTGATCCACTACAAGAGCCTTTGATTCTAACTCAACAACCTGCCTCTGCATCTTGAGGTTAAAGTGGTCCACAATCTGCAGCCGATCACGTTTGCGGTAAATCTCAAAAAGACAAAAAGGGGGAGGAGCTAAAAAGCACTAATGCTGAAACCATATAGAATAAATGCATAGAAAAATGTATACATTTTTATTATTTTACACTTATCTGAAAACGTATATTTAATATTAGGAATACATTATCAGTATTAATATTCGTATAAAACATTACATACAGTTATATTTTTAAACAGACACAGACAAAAAGTCTCAACAATATAAACCAGAGACTACTCCCTCACTTCTAAATTTCATATTTCCTGACTTTGTAGTTCTGAACCCTATTTTTTCACTTTTGTCTTTCCTTCTCTAAGATGTCCCTTCTGCTGTTTGTGTTAGCGTAAGTCTTTTCTTTTAAAAAAGTCTAGTTTGTTTTTTTTTATCCACTCAACTTCTGTTTAGCCATGCTTACCTGTATTAAAATTAAAAGTGAATAAAAACAACTTAGTATAGGTGGTGATAATCAGCTATTAGCTCATAATTATTTTATCTAGCTGCTATCCATTAAATATAGACCTTTCTGAAATGTCAGCTTAAGAATCAAGAACAAAATGGGTTTTATTTCTTCTCAAGTGTTTTTCACACAACAGCCGCTGTATTTATTTTCTAAGTGGCTATCTGTCCAGAAAATCTACACTACAATACCAACATTTATTAAATAGGTTTAATTAGCATTATTATGACCAGAAGATGTTGTGACCAATAAACATTGCTGGTTTAAAATTTAAAACAATTGTAGCTTGACCTGTTCACGTAACTGTGCTGGTCATCATTGACGTCATCCACCAACCAATTTGGATGTAAAACCGCTGGATCGGAGCTGATGGTGATCCCAAAGTGGGGAGCCCCAACTTGGGCAGCCTGGGATGTAATGGAAGCTTTCCCATGTAGGCAGGTGCGAAATCAAACAGCAGCTAGTTGCATTAATTCTCCTTTTCAAGCGGCAGCTTGCCACGAGCTTCATTCATTATTTACTGACCACCTGTCTTTTAGCATGACAGACTACTATCTCAGTCCCCATATGACTGAAACACACGATCTCCATGCTTTATTTTCCCTCTCTAATTCTGAAACTCACTCATTATGCTTCCTTGAGGGATAAAGTGGTATAACGGGAGGGTACAAACTCATGTTACATGTTGCATTTTTTATATAAACCTCAAGGCCTTCATTGGATGTTTTATATTAATGGGAACCAAACAAACTCACATTCAATGCCATGTGACTGTGATTAAGCTGATTTATTTCCCCACAATGTAAATAATACAAGTGTGTGCACAGAAGGTTCAGTTTTTCATCTCCTTCCATTCACTAAATTAAACATATTCGTTGACAAAAGTAAATTAATTACTGTATATTTTGCCATGCTTCGTTCACACATGATGAATGGTTCAGTAAATATTCTTTTATTGTTTTTTTTAATACATTCAAATTGTTTATGCTTTAATTGCATCCTTAAAATAGTCTTGTCAGTTCATTATTGTTCACACTATTAAAAGTGCTGTCTAATCAATTAATTACTCACTGTAATTATTAATTGAAACTTGATTGCCTTTCAAAAGCAGCTCTCAGTCGCACATTCAGTCACACAGCTGAGCAGAAATGTTTTTGCTGCTTAAAGACAATGTAACTGTTTATTTGCATAATTTCCATCACAATAAAGTGCTTTGATTTCACAAACTTTCACAAACTCAATTAATTCGGTCCAGCTATCTAAAGGAAATGACAATTTAAAAGCTGCGCTACATAAAATATGGAGACGGTTCTCTCACTAGAAACATCCTAGTTCCTCTCCAGTCTCTCTTATAAGGACCTTGTTCATAAGTAAATATGTCAAAATAAAGTCTGCTGTCGCCATGTAATAAAAAGCTCAAATAGGTGCATTTCAGAATGTGACCAAACAACCTAAATCTGAGATTTGATACATCTGCTGCAGCCTCTTTGTATGAATAAGAGTGAGTGTATTTACACCCTAAGTTTTGACTGACAATTCGAAATTGTCCGCAGGTGTGAGCTTGTATGGTTGTTTGTCTGTATATGCGGCCCTGCACTGGTTTTGTTTAGTTTTAGTTTAACAAGTACATCAGTAGTTTTTATTAAAACTGGTTTGTCTTAGTTTAGTTTTTTTCATTTTCAAGAACAACTCGTGAAATGAAAATAATAAAAAAAAAACAAAGTTAATTTTATCTGCAGTTCTATTCTGTTTCAGTTAGTTTTTCATTGTTAATTTTAGTTTTTATTTAGTTTTAAGTTTATAAAAGTTATTAAAATAAATTATCCAGTTATTTAAATTAACTGGATTATTTTTTTCACTCTTAGTTTTAGTTTTAGTCTTAGTTTTTCATTAACTATATGATCTCTGGCTCCAGCAGACCCATGTGACCCTGTATAAGATTTAGCCGATATAGAAAATGAATGGTTGATGGGTGGATGTCCGAGGTCGAAGAAGGTGGACTTGTGTATTTACATTTGTATTGAAAGAGTCATTATACATTATAAATGCATTATAAAAAAATTAATTGTGCTTTAACCAGCAAAGCTTGTTTCTACACATTTTCTGCATCTTTCACTTCCCTCACAAAGTTGCAATAATGATCAGTGTTGGGCGTTTCTGACATGCCTTTGTCATGCCAATGAACAACCAATCATGGTGTGCGACACCTTTTTGTTTTACGTAAACAGACAGAAGAAACCATCTGCATGACCTGCTCTCGGCAAGGCAGATTATAATCTGGTATTTCTCTCCTCCACCTACAAACCCATCATCCAGAAGAAACCGCAGGGGTTTGTGGCTACAGACTGTGATGCACATGGAGATGACACCAATGGATCACCAGTGACCTGAGAGAACTCTCGGGTTTTCAGTTTGAACTGTTCAACAAGCAATTAAAGGTTTATAAATTGAATAAATTGAGGTCAGTACAAAAACAACTGAAAGTCAAGATTAGAGACAACAATGAGGTATACGGGAGGAAGCTGGAGAACAAGCTCCAGCAGAACAACGTAGAGATGTGTGATCAGGAAAGACAAAGATCACAGGCTTTAAGCAGGAGGACCTGATAGATGGAAGTTTGGACAGAACCAAAGAACCGAACACATTCTTCTACAGGTTCAGTTTAGAACAAGATCTGCCTCCTCCTCTCCTCCCCACAGCCAAAGATGATGATTGTGGATTTTAGGAGAACTAGGATTAGGCGGTGGGGGGGGGTTGTAGCCATACCCCACAATCAGAAAAAGTGGTTATTGCAGTGCGAATGAATCCAACATTTTTTTTTTCATCTGACTCATGACCTTTATTTCATTTGTGAATATACCTCCATTATTGAACTTCATGCAACACATTCCAGAAAAAAGTTGAAATAGTTGAGCTTTCACAACTTTATAGTATTGCTATTTTTCTCTCAGAACAGCTAAAAGGCATTTTGGCACAGAGAATATCAACCAGTGAAGCATTTCAATTATTCTGTCCCGCTCTTCTAGCAAACATGTCTCAAAGGTCTTCAGCTGCAAGCCGTTGTTGCATTTTTTTCTTACAAATTCCTCTACACAGTTTCTTTTGGAGACATGTCACAATGGCACGTAGGCCAATCCGATACCCGTACTTTATTCTTCCTCAGTCATGACTTTGTAGCGTGAGCACATTGGGGTTTTTCATTGTTTAGATGAAAAATGCTTAAACGTTCCTGGAAAATATCTCATGTTGACGGCAGCACATGTGGCAGTAAAATTTCATTGTACTTTTCTGCCTTAACACCACCATGACATTATTGTAAATGATCTCTTCCAAGGGCAAAGCTACACCCCATACCATTGCAGATCTTGGCTTTTAAACTTGCTGTTCATGGCAGTCTGGGCGGTTCTTTTGGCCTCTGGTCTGGAGTACACAGTGGCCATTTCTGCTGGGGTGTGAGAGTTAAGAACTCAAATGAAATGCAGGAGACCGCAGGGAGGTGACGGTATTAATAAAGTCCTTTATTTATAATGAAAAGTTTAACGCAGAAAAGGAAACGAGTAGGCATGACAATTTATATGCTCACAGGGCCACACTGGTGATTATAATCAAGATTAAACACTTAACAATTAAACATAAAAAAAAAAAAAGAAAAAATCCTAGATACTGCCAAAAATGTCACAACGGAAGCTAAATCACCAATACAGGGTGCGGTTGCCAGACAATTATTTCATTCAGTTTATTGGGTTTTAATTACATACTTAATGTCATAAACACTTTCTCAGACTCTGTTCAAGAATAAAAATACCTTATTTGACGCAAGTGAAAACGTTATGAGGCTACTTCAGGGCAGTCACGTTTGTCAAACCTGTTAAACCAGAAAACACGCCCACTCTTTTGGCGTCTTTTATTCTGTAGTTTGTGACAGTGTGTAGTGTGTGAGCGTCTGTGAGAGTGAAGGAATCTGTTCACGGAGTACTCCACAAAGACAGGAGATTCAAACTGGCACAGAGGCATTTCCAAGAGCAAAGGGTAAGATCATTACTCTTTTTTTTTTTTTTTAATCTTCTCTTGATGTCTGTCTTTAGCTTATTTTCCAAATTGTTTTCATAGCTGAGGGGTGTGGAGTTTCATTACTTATGATTGAAAACCAGTAGAGTTCTGAAAGCAAAATGAGATGGAAAGGTGCATTTAAAATGCCAGGATACCCTCCAGATGCCAGCAATCTGATTTACCGTCAGTGTTAATAAATGAGACCTGACCGGATGGCACAGATAAGTTGTTATATTGCCATCAGGGTTATCGCTTAATATATGATAATGTCCATGGGGGGCAATTGTATCCCACATTTAAAACAGGCGGCCTCAACCCCTGGCAAGAGAAATGATGGTCACTGTGGAGATTGTTAATCTGTCAAATCATCACGACCTCACTTAGTAAGGTCTTCATGAGGGGACTGACGTTCAGATTACAGCGTTAATGAGTCACTTCTGTGACAGAGTACATTTCTGCAGTGAAAGTAGACTCGTCTAGAAAACAGAAAAACTTCCTGTATGTACAATTGTCTAAGGGCAAACACCAAGATTAATCAAGATTAACATCTGGAGGAGGCAGGGGCTGTCTAATAAAACTGATCTGTAAGTTATTGTGCTGTGTGTTGAGAGTATGTCATCCATGGCTCAGTGAAGTGCCTGATGTAGGAATGTTACCAGGGTAGTTGTGTACATGCACACCCCAGTGAGGTCAATGAGGAAGACAAACCCAAGTGCAAAAACAAAAGAGATGCATTATGACACCGAATACACTGCTGCAAACAAATGCCGGAGTGTTGGGGAGTCAGACAACAGCGCAGCACTTTTTTATTGCCTGTGGAGATTAACAGTTTAATTCCTGTAATTTTATCGACAGATCGTATCTTTCCCGACTCCATTAAATCAAATTTGACTCCTGTCAAAACAAACGAGCATCATGGGGAAGGGTGCGAGTGAAGAGTGGGATGAAAAGAACCCAGACACCACGCAAACTCAGCCCAAGAAACAAGACGCAGAGAACAAACGTTTAAAGAGAGGCTGTCCCACTTGCTGTCTGAAGACCAGAGCCTGTCTGATGAGTCCGGAATGTGGCAGGGCACTTCACATCTCCAATGTCATTGCCATGTGTGGGATGTGTATCAGGATGTGGACGTGTAAGTCAGAAATCATGAAACGGCATGCAGCTTTGGTGCAACAACATAAGTGACAGCCCTGGTAGCTGACATGAAGCAAATTGATTTCCTTCTCTGATGAGTTCGACTCTCTCCAAACACAAATGTACAGTATAACGCTGACATTTAGAAGGTGACACATTCATTTGCGTTTGTTAGTAAATACATTCATTATACTTCCAGCAAAGGGAATAATATTGTCTCAGCAGTGGACTCCACACAAAATCCATTTAAAAAATATTAATGCCATAAAGCTGTTCTTCTGTTAATTAAATCCATTTATTTACTTTGCAGAACCGAGCTGGTGGGACATTGGGACCAACTTTACTGCACTCCTGCTGTTTGGTTTTCTTCTAATCACAGATGGAAAACTTCCCAATTCGAGCTGCCAAATTTCTCTTCAATCCTCAACTTTACAAGTTATTAATTTTTTTTAGAAAATTGAGCTGTTTCTGAGAAAAAAATGTATATGAAACCAACTTGACTGGATATATTTATAAAAAGAAGACTTATATTTTAGTAGCCTGACCAGCCATACGTTTTAACTTCCTTTTTCCTCCTACAATGGGCCTGGTATCCCTCCCATTCACAGGTCTTTCCAGAAAGCAGCGAACCAATCGCTTATAGAGGAACATTTAGCAGCCACAACCCACACAACCTTGGATCAGCCAGTTTTTACTTCAAAGCCAGCGATAGCCTTTCACCAGCATTCCTATTCTTCTTCTGCTGATACTAGTCTGATTGCCGGTCTTCCTAAATCACATATTTCCCTCCTGATTGGTTGTATGTCTACCCAGAGGCAGTTTCTTTTGTGCTTCTTGGTATTTACCCTACGGAAGGTCAAATTTGACTCATACTTTGTATGGAAGAGGAAAAGCAAGAGGATGGCTGACCAGGCTACAGCTTTAGTGCTGCTGATAGGGATGTTCATTCAACTCCAATCTGTGTGTTTCTCAACTTGTGTTTTCATCACTCATTTGTTCAAAATGATACAGTGTTTAGTCAATCTAGATATTTTTAGTATTATATTAATATATTGTATTTTGGATGTTTTCAGTAATGTAAATAATCATATTTTCTGGTAATATTAAACAATGGATGAAGGAATTAATAAAATGTATCCCAAACACCCTCCTTCTAAATGTAATTTACATTTTTTAAATTTAACTAGTTCAAATATTTTTGCTATCTACTCCCTTACATCCATGCCTGTGCAATAATCAAAGCAAAAGAAAAGCTGATTATATGTCACTGTATAATTACAGGACTGTATCCCTACAACACTGGGATACTGTATAAATGTAAGCAAAACTGGAAAATCATGTTAATCTTGTCTTTAATTGAAAATTGTACTCCAAGTATTTAAAATAACAAAAAAACAAACGAGGAGAGTATAAAAGGCTGCTGAATATTAAAGTGAAGGCAAAAAACTGGTTGAATGTATACAGACTCGCTACAGCATTGTCTGTAAACTACACGTATTAAAACGTTCTGTCAAAAACCAAACTTTAACATTACATCCACAAAATCAAGTTCAAATTTACAAAAAAAAATTATTTGAAAACAAAAGACAAAGTTTTAGCCACTTCCTCTCAAAACAAGCTACCAGAGTGTAGCAAACTCAGAGGAAATCTGCACGGTGGTTCATAAAATCTAAAATTTCAGCCCTTTTTAAACTAGTTGCTCTGTTGAAAAGCAAGTCTTTCACAAGTGCACAAGGTCTGTGCATCTTGCCCATCTGTGAACAGAAAACCTAGGATGGACAATGTATAAGAACATATGATTCCATCCAGGTGACATCTTGGAAAGGCTTCGTCTGCTTCAACAAGATCATTCCAAACCACATCCTGCACATATTTGAACAGTAGAATTTCAGTCAAAAAAGAGTTGGGCTGCAAAACTGACATCTATGCACCTAAGACCTGTTTCCTATTGAAAGCATTCTGCATATTACGAAAGTATGGTTAATGAGAGCTGGAAGCATTGAGCTGCTAAAAATCTAATTTCCACATCCTAAACTGCTCAATTTTAATCTCAAATTCCTAAAAAAAAAAAAAAAAAAAAAAAAAAAAAAAAAAACACACAAACTGCTACAACAAAGTTTTAGAACAATATATATTTATCCCAACTACCATATTTATCTAGTTTCACTCATTTTTCTGTTAATGTGACTTACATCTGAAATGTTTAAGGCTGTATATTCGCAAAAATCCAGTTGCAATTCCAATTCCTATTTTCTTCCAGTTTTCAGATTGTAATCTATCTCAATCTTATACATATATACATTGTGCTCTCTAAAAGTCTTAGACACCCAAAGTCTTGTTGTTTTATTTGTTTGAATGACTGTGATATTTATATTCAAGTATATTTATCAAACAAATGCAACAACCAGGAACATGGCTGTCTTAAATCTGGACATAGGTCCAGATTTAAGGTCAATAAGCAAAAATGGAAGAAAGAGACCATTGGAAAGATGCCACAAGTTACAGTTGCAATCATTTCCTTTCTGAACTGTTTGTTTCCTTTCTGAATAAAATCTCCTGATTTAATATGGTTTTACAAAGATGGTGTTTTCTGTTGTCGCTGATAATAATTGACACGTGCCAAAGGGAATCTGTTGCACATGGATGCAGAGGGTTGTTGAGACCACTTCTGATGGAAGACGCTTGAACTGTCAAAGCAAAGGTTTACCAGATGACAATTTTATCCGAATAAGACAATATGGATGGTGAATGGAGCAATGTAGCTGTTTCTCTGTTAAACGACTTCCTTCTACTGTTTTTTCCAGTTTTAGAAAGAATGCAAAGCCCAACATTCCATTTATATTAGTACATTATACACAGCATCCATGAATCCATGAATTTCTGCTTATCCGGATTTGGGCTGTAGGGGCATTAACCAAAGAGAGAGAACCAGACCTCCCTCTGCCCAACCACTTCCTCCAGCTCCTCAGGAAGAACACCAATGCATTCCTAGCTTTTTGTCCAGCATGCCCTGGGTCTGCCTTGAGCTTTCTCTCAGTTTTACAAGCCCAAAACATCTCTCCAGAAGCATCATAACCAGATGGCCAAACCATATTAGTGGTGAACTTCTAACCCCGTCTTTAAGGGAGAGTCCAGCAGCCCTATAAGATAAAACTAAATTCAGCTAAATGTATTAGCAGTCTTGTTTTGTTTTGGTCACTACCCACAATAGGTGACGGTAGGAGCATAGTGTCCCCAGTTGACAGAAAGACTTGTCTTTTAGCTCGACTCTCTCTTCACCACAACAGACTGGTATAGCGTCTGCACTACTTCAGAAGCCGTAGCAATCCACCTGGTGAGCTCCAGCTCATGTCTTCCCTCAATCGTGAACAAGGCCCCAAGTTACTGAAAGTCTTTTGTTGGAGTCAGTACCTCACTCCCGACCTCAAGAGAGAATTTCACCCTTTTCTAACTGAGAGTGTCCTTGGAATTGGAGGAGCTGGCAGTCATTCCCACCATTTCTCACTTGGCTGAAAACACATCATGGTGATAGAGGGGTTTGAATACCTGAATGTTCCCAGGAGCTATGTAGCCCGGGGTTATTGTCCTTGGTATTGTTGCTGGATTACATTCCAGACTAGCTTTTGTAAAACCAGACGTTGCATGAGGCAGTTCCTGTGAGCTAAAAATGCACTTTTATCATGCTGCAATTGTTCTGTGACATAAGGTACTTAGAGCAAGAAAAATCAGGACTACATTACTTAAAGAAAGATATTTGGCCACGCTGTCACTGACAGTAGAGGATGTACATCATTGTGTATCTTGCATACGGTAAATATCTGATTTGTTATCCAGTGAGATAGAGCATTGGTGGACAGCCGAAGCTGATTCACTGAGTGAATTACATGGCGGAAGACCTTTTGCCTGAAAACCTGGGGGGAAAAGAAAACATCCATTCTTCCTGTTCAAATCAGTGTCGTGATCAGTAGTAGTAGTGGTCAATACAAGGCAGAAAACTGGAGTACAATAGGTGTAGCACTAAAGGAGGTCCCAGGAGGACACAATGCCAATAAAGAAGAAATATTCCTCTACAGACCTTTAAGTCAGGCCCACAGTATTTCGGATTCAGCAACTCAAAGGCAACAGGCAGATAATGGTCAAAGAAAGCAGTCATAAAAAAGCGAAAAAGAAATACTAAGGAAAGTGGGAAACACATATGGCTGAGCATCAAGAGTGTCAACAGTTCAATACAGGATGTAACCCAAAGCTAATAGGCAGACAACTGGATCTAGTTCAGATTGTGGGCAAGATCACATCTCTATATTGGTGAGAAGTGGAGCAGTGGAGAAACAGGCAGATTGTAGGGAAAGCCAATTGTATATAATTTATTTGTTTGTTCAACTTCTGATTGTGCTTTTAAGAATACTGTGTGAGAGAACAGGCGCTAAAAATGAAAAATGATCAAAGCTGAAATGACTTCTGCTACCAGGTACCATTTGTCATGAGTCAGAATATATAAAACGACTAAAGGGACTGATGCTGTCCATCATCTGAGGAGCAACATGCTGAGAGAGAAGCAACCCTCAGCTTCATACATGCAAACAAACCAGCATAAGCACAAAGGTCAGCAGGGCAGCAGTCCATCCTAGTAAACTACTTTGCATTCACACTACAGTTTCAGGAGATGCGGATGTGGATCATAAAATCATAAAAGGTTGCAAATCATGCATTAAATTTTTTTAAGGGGGTGAGTAGCACCCAGGTGTAACTACACCTGGGTGCTACTCACCCCCTTAATTAAACCACTGATTTAATCGATCAGCAGCAGGTGTGCAGACATCTACAAAAACAAAAGTTTTATTAGTTTACCAAACTGGAACATCAAGGTGTGTGTTAACACTAATTTAAAAAAAAGTGGACTAAAAAAAAAAAACACAAAAAAAACAAAAAACAAAACAAAAACACATGTCCAGAGAAAACTGGAAAAAGCAGAATAGCAACAGCTTCGACTTTACAGGCCTCAGTTGGCTACATTGAAGTATTCATGACCATTCAGAATAAAGGTATCACCCGTTTGGAAGGATTTTCAGGAGAAAGCGTCTTTCTGTCATAAACATGGCAGCATGTCTGTCTGCATCTCAACAAAGGACTGGATCGATATCCTTTGGACAACAGGTAGAAAAGCAGTAGGCTTCGGTGCTTTTGAATGCCTTGAGAGCTTCCCCCGGTGGGTTGTGGATGAGGTAAATATACTTATCTACAAATGTCAAATTTTACTAAACTTTAGGAGAGTCAGCGGTTCACTTATAAGCAAATATGGATCAAATACTAATATATCAATTTTTCTTGGGATACCGGTCCTTTTCATCAGCGGTAAGGTGTGCTGTTTTAGGGTGTTTTAGGTACAGGTCTCAATGATGACCATAATCTGAAACTCACCTTTAACTCTTAAACGGAACAGCTGCCGGCACTGACTGAAATGTTGTGGTGGAACCTCAAAAGATGAAATGAAATACCATGTGATTATACAACTAATCAAATATTCTATTTATGTACTAATGTAATTTATTAATTTTAAGGTTTTGTAAGTGAAAGTTATTCATTCCCTTATATGTGAAATAAAAAAATTAACATATATATATATATATATATATATATATATATATATATATATATATATATATATATATATATATATATATATATATATATATATATATATATATATATATATATATATATACTGTATGTGTAATTATGGACTTCTGACTGTCAAATGTATACTGTAGTGCAGCTTTCTTTCTTTTGTTCTTTTCTTTTTTTTAATTTCATCTAAAGGCAGCTGAAAGTCCATTTAGACACCCCCAGTAGTTCAGCCCTTTTTTTTCATTTTTTTTTCTAATCTAGTTTCTCAAAGGCTCATTCATTCAGTAGCTGCATGTGGTCAGCCCCTTTCATTATGTCTTTTTGCCTTGAAAATTTTCTCAAGTACACATATTTCCATTAATTTTTTTTCAGTTTGTGGGTGTGAAAAGGTTGATGAAAATGGGGAAAAAATTAAAGCCCTCACGAAGTGTTTTTTCAAAGAAATGCCTGCTGTGAATCAGCTCATGTATCAAACTTTTTATTCATGACAAATTATATGGCTAATCCATCATTTCTGTTTCTAAACAATGAACAGTATAGTCACACATGCTGACAATATGCAATAAACTAAAGATACTCTCTCTCTCTCTCTCTCTCTCTCTCTCTCTCTCCACTGTTTCCTTTTAAATGGTTAAGGAAAATGGTTTGTTTGTGTGCTTCAAGTTTTGTTTCAGATTTAACACTACAGCCACTGTCTATTATCAGCATTCATTACGTCACTATCCCTTTTCATTTGCTGACACCACCTTACAACTTAGATAACTGTCTTACAAAGGTAATGGAAATGTGTCTGAAGTGCTCTTTTTAAGGAAAAAAAAAGTTTTCTTTAATTTAGCTTCCCAACTGGATGAATTAATGCACAGAGTGCAACCCTGACTCCATCTGCCAGTAAAGGATTCAGGAATAATTGCCTGCAGTGCTCTCTGGAATGCTCCAGATTTGGTATCACTCTCCATGGAATTATATATATATATATATATATATATATATATATATATATATATATATATATATATATATATATATATATATATATATATATATATATATATATTAGCTCTGATTTTTTTTGTTTTTTGTCTCATGATTCCATTTGTTGAATTTTTTTTTTTGTTTTTTGTCCTTTTGGTCTACACAAACAGCATGTATAACTCTAACTAAACTAAACCTAACCATAAACTTGCACTGTGGCCCATCACATGCTTCTATAAAAAGGGTGACAATTTATTCTTTTCTGTCAGTGGCCCATATTTATTATTGATTGTTCTGGTCACTTTGGTTTGCTCAAACAATAAATACTACTCCTCTTTACCTTTTTGTTTGTTGCCTAAACCTAACCAAGTAGTTTTTGAAGTAAAAGGGTAGAGATTTATTTATGAAGAGTTTTACACAACAAATCTGTGTAGCATGTAACTATTGCACGTTATTTTAAATAAATAGTTTTTTTTAAGTTGCCAACAATTTAATATTATCTCGATAGATATAAATAGAGTAGCAATTTGAACATAATTAAAATTTTTGTATTTTGACTTTGCAACATAACTTCTTCTACGCATTCAACTCATATATATATATATATATATATATATATATATATATATATATATAATATTTACATTATATTAGGACTGATGAGCTACCACAAGAGTGAGTGTAAAAACATAGAGAAACAAGGTAATGTATTATTTATTTGGGCGACATAAGCAGATAGCTTTTAAGTCATTCTGAGTCAGTGTTTCTAGTCCTTCACCCCTGCACAAGTGACATTTTCAAACACGACTCAGTGAATAGAGCCTGATTGAAACCTGGCAGAACCATACTAAGACGGGGTGGAGGGAGAAGGGGGCTTTTGCAACTCAAGCGCCGAATGATTTTACAGACGCGCCAAATCTTTTAGCTTTTAAAATGGCAACCATCAGATATCATGTACCCAGGGTTCTCCGCTCGAGTCCCACCTCTAGAAAAGATATGCTGTGACTGACTTTGTTGTTTTGTGCTGATAGGCTGCCTCTAGTTGTAAATAGTGCTACAACCCAGCAATTAAATGTGCTGACATGGTGCAGTGCGCTACTTAGTTTTGCCTGTAACCATGGAGATGGTAGCTCACAGAAGTAAAGTGGGCATAAAATGCAATTTTCTTTAAGAAAAATGTGACTCACCAAATAAAAACAGTGTAACAATTGCTAACTGTGGTAGGATAATCCCGAGGTTAAAAATGTTTTATCAATACTGATTTCTTAGAATGACAAAAAGGTTATTGAATTGCCGATTTGTTTTTCATTTTCTGTGTAATTACCTTTCTCTTTTATTTCTTATGCATTTCCCTAATTCTCTCACTCGTCTGACGCCGCCTCTTGTGCGCCACCGTGTCAGGTGAGGCATCCCAATACACGGGTGACATTTCAAGCAGACAGATTAAGGCCTCTCTCCAATTAATTTTGCTTTCCTTTCCCTGTTAAATACACAATCATCCAAAGGCAAAATGTCATTGAAACGAACGAGGAGCCGCCATGTGGCTGACAATTACCACCAAGCACCTCGGAAATGCCAATATGTTAAAGTGGGAGCGGTGTGTGAGATGAATGAGGAAAAATGGCAATCGTTGAGGAGCGCTGTTGCTGCAGCCTTGCTAAAACAGACATGTCCGTGGTCACCTGCCATTTTCATTTGATGTAGTGACAGACAACACGTCTACGGAAAGGTCACACGCTTCTCAAAGTGTGACGATGTTGAATAGATTTATCATTAAAAATGTTAGATTATTAACATTTCAAGGCAGAAAGGGGATAATGAGGAAAACTTTAGGAAAAGGCGTATTGCTATTCTGGTATAAAACTGTAGTAAATCAACGTGATACTGCAAAAAATTCATGTCATTTTAAGCAGTGTCTTTAAAACTTTTCCAGAAATGTTCTGAAACTACTTACAGAAAAAAATACAACCATAGTAGTCACTCTGTTATCCAGCTGTCCATCAAGGGTTTTGAACTAGATCCACTAGTTTAAAATGATTTGCGCAGTTTCACAACAAAAAGACTGAAGCAATGTTTGAAATAATGACTGGTTACTTTTTATAAGCAACCCATGATACAAGCCACTATAAAAAGCCTTGCTGCTTGAGCCTAAACTTCTACTTCTACTTCAAATCTATCTCTGAGAAGAATCATCATGGAGGAATGTTTTATAAAAACAAATCATACCTGGCATGGTGAAAAGTCCCCAAAGACTGCTGCCTCTGCCTGGCAGTCTTAGTTTCTTCTCTGTAAAGACCATTTAGACTAGAAGGACTATCCTAGGTCTAGATCATCCAATAAGCAGTTTTCTAGTATGCCCGTCGCTGTACATTTTGAATGACGGTTTTCAAGTTTAGGTGATTCACTTTTCTTTCTTTTTTTTCAGGAAATTGCACATGTGGAGTAGTGTGTTTTTTATATTGTGGCATCACAGCACCTATGGGGCCACAAGCCAGTGTTCTTATATTACTGGTCACAAGCTCAGACAAATGGGGAGTGTTGGGTCAGGAAGGCCATCCGACTTAAGTCCTAACGACAATAACGACCTCAGATCAGACGGGCAACGCTTCAGAGGAGGAGGGTTTCCAGTGCTGACTGTATCTGTCATGTATTTGTGAGATTACACGTCTACCTGAATGTTTCAAACTTGTGCAAAAATCACAAATCCAGTGGTAATATATGCATGTAAAGACATAATTATGAGATATTATAATAGTAATTTCTCTATGCTTTGGCCTTTCTGTTATCATCCTTAGAAATGCTATGAACTTTTGTATTAAACACAGCAAAAGTTAGGACATTTTGAAGTTTTGCCTGCTTCTGATTTACTTTTTCTTCTCAAATGGCTCCAACTCAAATGCCAATTGAAGCTCCCAAGAATTTGAAAGCTGACCACTTAGATCAGCAACCACCCCCTGCCCCCTCCATTAAAAAAAAAGGAAATAATTGACCCCATCAGGATTTTCATGACCATGGGTGACCCCCTGTGGAGAAACATGGACAACGTTGAAAGGCAACAACATTTCTTTAACAAGAATAAAACCGCATCGAGCTTAATCAGGATTACAAGCTGTTCTTTCTGGAAAGTGATTCACAGGCCGCACACCAAGTCCATCTGTTGCTCCTGCTCTGACACAGAGAGAGATTGCGACAGGAAAAAGAAAATGAGACAGAGAAAGAGATGAGATTTGTGATCTCATCTGTTCACTGACTCTTTCTCCAGAGCAGCATTTTACTGTCGTAAATCATCGCCATGGCGACACCTGAAAACTCAGATGGATGGGAGGGCCTGCTATTTTTTACCTGTCAACTGCAGTTAAAGTTTAACTTATTATCCTCTTTCATGAAGTCAAACTAATCATTAATGTCCACTGAAATTACAATAACCAAAAATGTTTTTTTTTTGTTTGTTTGTTCCTTTTTATGAATCACTATTGTTCCAGCTCATCCAAATGATTTAGTTTCCAAGCAAAGACATTAACTTTTGGATTCTCAGTAGGACCCACCGATGATGTAAATGAAGTTTGGAAGTGCAATTGGATATGCATTTGCAAGAAAACTGCAGTGGTTTTCTACTGCAGTGATATTTCAGTAAAAGCTAAATGCAAATAATAAATATGTGAGGACTGTGCAGTTTATCTTCTGACAGTACATTTGGTCACATATAGATGTGCTTATTTACAGCTTTTGAAAGGAAGAAATAAAAGCAAAGAAGAATGTGAATAAGAGAATGCAGAGTGTTAACGTTCATTGCAGGGAGGGTTAAGGAGGCTAATTAAATTCATTAACAGCACCCTGCAAATCTCAATTGCTCACTTGGAGAAAAAAATCAGCCCAAAACTGTTTCAGGTTGTGTTTTTTGGGTTTTTGTTTTTTTTTTTGACAAGTACAATAAAAGGATATCGAACATAATATATTCCATTTTAACACATAGTTTCCTTCTCTACAACAGCATAGAAAACTCATGTTGTTTATTATTAACAGTAGGGGAGACTCAGCGGTCCGTCTATATCTCAGCGATAAGGGACGCTCTTTTGAAGGATTGTGATTTGTCACATTTTGCGAAGAAACAGCAGATTGTATGAGAGAGGAGTAAAAAAAAAGTTCAACACAGAAGCAGGTCTCAGGCTCACGTCTCTGCGCAGTCTTCATTTTTCTCTCCAGGAAGCTTCACAACCATTCACACCTTAATTCATGTGGCCAAAACACCTCACAGGCCAAGTAATCAATGTACCCAAGACCCTAACAATCCACATGAGGGAGGGCTGGGTCACTGACTCCCACTTGACTCGAATGGCCCAACAGTTGCTAAGCGTTTTGGATGAGAGGTGAAACGTCTTCACAAACTAAGAAAACAATTCCAGTTTCCTTTCCTTCAAGTGTTTTAGGTTCACGGGACTGGGATGACTGTGACTCCACACCAACCTGGAAGAGTTGAAGGTAAAGATGGAAGGTGGACTACAGCAGATAAAAAGCGGAATGAAACATTTATTATATTTTTTGTATTTTATAATCAGTAAAGTCATGTTATTATTCGGGAAGTATTTTTATTCAAATTAACCCTAGTTTAACACTTTAGTTCATGTCAACTATTATGGGTAAACCTCCAGTGATGGATAACACTCTTTCTTGGCCAAAAAACAGGTTTAATCCCACAGCAGTAATTTTCAGATAACACAGGTATATATTAACACACTTTTCTCAGATAGATTTCAATTTCAACAAAACCATGAGCCTTCATCGATGAGTAACTGCAACCTTCAGCAACAATGTCTTTCTCTATAATGATCTCTTTAATCACAGATCAATAACTAATTAAATTAATTAATTGTAATAATTTCACTGGGCCTTCACAAATGCTTAGATTTTATAACGAATTTTAAGAATCTTAAGACAGAAATGTATCAATAAAAATCAGGTTTCGACAAATAGCTTTTAAATATATTTATCATTTCCTTGAGGTGTCTTACAGCTTATGATTGATGCTGAGGCTCCCTACTTTCCACTTTTGAATTTACATTCAACATCCTTGATGTTTGGGTCTGATTTCCAAATGCAGACACTCCTGCAATCTTTTATATAGGTTCTTGAGGAACTAATTGCACATTTTTAATTCACAAGGACACAGGATTCATCATTAAAACATCTTTACCTGAAGATCAACAGCATGTTTGGATCCAATCCAAATGAAAAAAAAAATCTTAGGACCTCCCTAGCAGATACTGTGTTCCTCTATGTCCTCATTTGTATATGTCAGACTGTGTTTTTAGGTTTTATTTGGCAAACCTATTTCCAACTGATGAAAGGACCAAACCATTATTTAAAAACGGCTGAAATTTGGAAATTTGGAAAGTTGGAGCTGCAGCGGCTCCAGAGAGCTGCTATGAAATTAAATGACACAGCTCCGACTAAATCAGTTTCCTCATTCTTAATAATAAATTGCGAATCTATTTGCACTGATCCATCAGTCGAATCTTTCAAACTCTGAAACATTGAATGTTCTCTTATAGATGTATGTATAAATACCAGAATACATACGACTGGGACTGCTGATTAAAGCCAATAATGCAACTATAAGAGTAAGTTAGACTTTTCACTTCCACTAACATTTTAGCTTGTTTTGAATAACCTTGTGGAAAGTCTATACTGGCAGAAGCAGTTAGTTGAAAGCACTGCGTTAGCTGGATAGGAACATGATGTTTCCCAACTGCTAAAGAGGAAGCTGTTTGCAGTTTATTTAATGCAGATCAGAGAAGATTCAGGCAGTTATGGTATCTGTTTGTATAATGTTTTAATGTTGACTGTATATTCAATGTCAGTTCTACTAAGTTTTATTTATATAGCATCTATTACAATACAGTTGTCTCTAGGTGCTTTCCAGAGACCCAGAACATGACTCCCGAGCAATTATTACATAAACAACGGCAGGTAAAAACTTCCCTAGTGGGAGAAAACCCTTAAACCAAACAGTGGCAAGAAAAATAACTCCCCTTTTGAGATGGAAGAAACCTTGATCTGGATCATAAGGGGGGACCCTCCGGCTAAAGCCAGCCAGGTAGAGCAGGAAAAGGGAGATCAGGAAGAGAGGATGAAGAACAGAGAGAGGAGGGGCGCAGATATATTATCTGGAGAACTAAGAGTTCCATGTACATATGATTGATACATGGTTTGCTGGTGAACTACAGAGACGACTATAAACGGGTGTAGACAGCAGACACTGGGATGGTCAGAGGGGGGGACTGCAGGTCGGGAGACCAGCAGATAGTCAACATCCATACAGCAGGGCCGCCTGGCCCATAGCGGGCAAAGTGCATTGCCCTCCCTATAACAACGGCATCATTTTTCCATTCTTAGTCCTAATATTATTGTCCAATCAGCAACCTGATTCAGCCTACTGATGCCACAACGATATTCATGCAGCTTGAATGTCACTTTCCATCCAGAAGTCCTTTGGAGCGATTTCAGTCAGATTCAAAATTGCCCCAGGTGCGCTCATAGACTTACATGATGAGAGTCTTTTTCTCAAAATTTAGACCCTTTATTTAACTTCTATGGGCTCCAGGAGGCCTTGCCCCAACTTGATTTCGTCATACACCGTCATACACGTCAGACACCACCTGTACAGGGACAGGTGTCACTGATGCACCGTCTCTCAGAAAAGGTGACGAAACATGAAGCGTCAACGATGCATATGGACAGCTGCCTAAAACTGTCGGCCTTTGGGAGAGTAAACATAAGAACACAGTTGGATTAGAGCTTCCGGGTAGCTGTGCACCGTCACAACGATGAGGTGAATTGAAGAACTGACATATCCTAGGCCACCTTATTGACTGTGTAAAATTCGGTGGCGTGATGAAAGCAAAGGGTCTAAGAACCCTGCACTTTGTGTCCTGCCTTACATTATTGGACAAACGTATTAGTCCATGTGTGCCTGACCATTGTGACTACTCAGACACACCTGGATTAATCAGTTTGTCCAATAATGTAAGACTGTAATCAAAGAGCAGCGTGAAGTTCAGGAAGTAGTGGATCTGTGCATAGAGCCCATAAAGATAGTTTTATCACTTACCAATATTACTGTACTGGGAATTTGTGAAAATGACAATGACATGCTGTGTCACTTATATTATAACACTTTTGGCCTGTCTTCGTTCAGGGACCTAGTAGAGCCTTAGGAGAACCAGACAAACACTATGTGTCAAAAGAGGTATCTGCATTGACTTCTGACTAATATGGGCATACCCAAAACCACAACATCTGTTCTTATGGGGTTAGATTCAATAATAGACAGCAGTTACATTTTTACTCACCTATTACTTATCCATTATACTCACAAGGATACAGTATAAGTCAAAATGCAAACTTTGGAACAGTAGACAGTAGATTCAGGAGTAGATCACGGCCACATGCATGCCAGCACTGGTAGTTTTTTTCTTTATTTCTTTTTTTTACAATTGTGTCTTACTGACCATGCATTTTTTATAATTTTAACAGATCTGTGACACAATCCTGGGCCTGGCCAGAGACAAGTTCTCTTTCACCAGTCACCTGGTGAGTGCTGTGCTATTAGATGGAGAGCTGTTTCACCGGCATCAAACAACATTCCCCAAAGAGACTCGGATTACCACTGTGAAGGCATACCCCATGCTACACAGGGAAAAGCTTAGGACTGAACTTTCTCTCATCCGCAAAGGTCCCGACTTCAGGGGCTGCTGTGATGCAATAGCTCTGTACCAGGTTCTCCTGAGCTACACCCTCCAGGAACCCTTCCCTGAGACTGTGGTGCTGTTGAGCATCCTCATAACCACTCCGATAACAACAGCTGAACTGGACAGGCGTTTCTTCACCTTGAAGAGAATCAAGACATTCCCGAGAAATACAACTTGACCGGAACATCTGAACGCATTGGCCATGCTTTCCATGGGGAGATCATTTGTCAGGAACATACCTGATTTCAATGAGAGAGTAATTGATCACTTTGCCTGCCTGAAAGAGAGGTGAGCATAATTCCAATATAAGTGATGTGTGCGTGTGTTACTGTATTAAAAAGTGAGTTATGTTGTACTGTTGTAATGTAATGTTGAATTGTTAATAGTTCTATTGATTGATTGCATCTTGTCATCCAATTATATACTATGAATATGTTCTGGAAAGATTTGATCAATTACAACTATGATGATAGTATAAATTGATTTGATTATCACTATGGCATCCATGATAGACCATGCCTCTTAAACTGATTCCTCAAAGGACCGGTGTGACTGCAGCTTTTTGTCCTAACCAAGCAGCAGCACACCAGACATTCTAAGTTTGCTCTCTGACATTTATTTATTATTATTTTACCCACTGAATAGGTCATCTTGTCCATCTTTGCAACAGTTGCCCCCCCCTTGAGAAATTTGTCAGGAGCCACCACTGCCATATAGACAGATGGAGTTAAACCCTGGGATGGTCCGAGGGTGTGTCTGGAGGTCAGCATGCAGCTCTGAAAGGTCTGGCAAAAACATTTTTGAGTAGTTGAGTTGGGATGGGGTCTAGCAGACACGAGGATGATTTATCTTTATTCACGACTAAGGTCAGCTCAGGTATGTCAATAGGAGCAAAATAGTCTAGAGTAAGAAGATGAGGAGCAATGGCCTCCTTACATTTAACTACAGCGTTATCTGATAAACATCCATATAAATGTTAAAATCATCCACTATGATGACTTTTGTCTGAACTGATCAATAAACCAGTTAGGAAGTCTGAAAACTCAGACAGAAACTCTTGATCAGCACCAGCAGGAGGCCGAAACACTACCACTGAAAAACCTGGCTTCTCTGATTTCCAGCTCTGGAGTTTTAGTCTAAGCATGAGGCCTTCAAACGTATTATAATCGCATTTAGGTTCAAATTTTATTTAAAGACTGGAGTTATAAATCGCCGCTACTCCTTCAGGGATTATGATAATTAAAGTAACCGGGCGGCGTTGATTTAATTTAAACTAACATACTCTTCCTCCTGTAGCCACGTTTCTGATAAACAGAAAATATCACTCCAGATCTTGATAATAAGATTGCCTACTAATAGAGACTTTGAGCTTAAGGATCTTACATTTAGCATCTAAATTTTCAGTCTTTAATTGGCACTAAATGTCTAACGGTGTTTATTTTTACAAGGTTATTTTTATTAACGCTTCTATCATGTCGCACATGGTGAACTTTTGGAGGGTGGGGGATTAACAGCACTACTATTTTGCTCGGCACCTTGTTAGAGTCGCCAATTATGTAATTTATTTTTATATTTTTATTGGCAGGCGGTACTCCTTGAGAAGCACCAGAGAACTATGTAGGATTGCAGCTCTGCATCCTGATGTAAGATCTGCACCATCCCGGGTGGTATGAATGGCACTTCTTCTAATCAGAACAGGCTTTCTCCCAAAATGTCTTCCACTTGTCAATAAAAACCATGTTTTTGTCTGAGCACAACCAAGATAACCAGCGACAAAGTGATGACATGGGGCTAAATATATGATCACCAGTCAGATTAGGAAGGGGAATGTGGAAGCTATCATTCAAACCACTGGTATCGTACGCGTTGGTCAATTCACGTATTTAAAGACAGCAGTAATACTCAAAACCCACCAGGTTGAAGCTGAGAGCTAGTTTTTTTTAACACAATTTGACATCAACAGGCTCAGACTTCGTTCAGTCTATGTTTGTATTTTATAAGCACATGAGACTATGAAGCCTTTTAAGAAAGGGTGTAGGAGCCAAGCCGCAAGGCGAAGCTCTCCGTTTACCAGTCGGCCTATGTTCCTACTCTCACTTATGGTCACAAGCTATGGGTGGTGACCAACAGAACGATGTAAGGAATACAAGCAGTGGAAAACAGTTCCCCCTGCCGGGTGTTCGGGCTATCCCTTAGAGATGGGGTGGGAGGCTCGGACATCCAGGTGGAGCTCAGAATAGAGCCGCTGCTCCCCCGCATCGAGAGTAGTCAGATGAGGTGGCTCAGACACCTGGTGAGGATGCCTCCTTGGTGAGGTCTCTTGGGCATGTCCCACTGGGAGGAGACCCTGGGGAAGACCGAGAAATACTGGAGGGACTGTGTTTCTCAGCTGGCCTGGGAACGCCTTGGGTTCCCTCCAGATGAGCTGGACAAAGTGGTCGGGGAGAGGGAAGCCTGGGCTTCTGTCCCCGCGACTCGACCCCAGATAAGCAGAAGAACATGGATGGATGGATATCATATCCTAAGCCTATTCTATAGCATTTATGATTGAAGCTCCAAGTGTTTTATTTTTGTTGTATGTTTCCATCTGTAATTGTAATCTTCTTAATCTGATTCACATAAATGTGATGCTATCAGCTATGTATAATGAACCCTAAACTGCTCATCCCACAGAAAAGTCAGAACGGCCATTGATGAGAAGAATCTAGGAAAAATAATACAGCAGAAAAGTACTCCTAAGTCATTTTTCATTAAGAAAAATAAAACAATAAAAGTGACATTGAGGACAGAGAGGTGGAAGACGGGCATAACTGAGGGATTAAACACAGGGAAGGCTGAGTTGTGAGAGGATGACAACTGCGTAGAAGTGGAGGAGAAATCAGATGAACAGCAGGAGTGCAGCGGAAAAACAGGAATCACTTTATGTCCTTTTGATCCTGTCATATTTAAAAATAAAAACATCCAGGGCCAGGTATTAACAGATGCTGAGCAAACTTGTTTGCTCCAAAGTAAGCGGGTGGGAACATCAAAGCGTAGATATCCCCTTTAGTCATTTGGAGAAAAGCAGCTGAAGTAATCATTTAGTGGGAGACGGAATATGAACGGCTTTGTCAGTCCCCTCGTAACGATAAAACCTATTGGGTGTGTTTCGTTGCCCTGTCAAATTTGCATGAGCATCTTATACTTGTGGCTGCTTCCGTCTTATTTCCTGTGATTTTAGTGAACCTAGAGAGTGAAGAGCAGACACAGCATAAAATGACCATCGTAAGAATGCGGTCGATTTTATTTAACAAGAAGGAAAAGGGCTGAAGAACGGAAAAAGTCTGGACCTCACTTATTTCTAATCCCTGCGTACAGCTGAGGCTGCCACATCACGACTGTTTCGTGATGCTGTAAGAGTACTGAATCCATCCTTCACCCTCCGCTGAGGAAAAAATGATGTTGTCTTTGTGACTTGAATGTTTGATCATTGAGTTCAGTTTTCATTGTGTGCGTGGCAGGCAGGGACAGCATCTGTAATTTTCTGATACGATCTCGCAGAAGAACATAGGTTCAGTTTGAGAACATGCCACAAATAATAACTGCTTTCCAGGAGAACTTTTCCTATGAACAGACTTTTGAAGAAGCTGCTTTATGAAGCCAATTAATATCCAAAAGTATGTGAGCTTTTCACTAATCACTCGTCATAAATGTGGCACCATATGGTGTTTTTCCCACTGGTGCTTTTATATAGTATTACTCTGCTCATAATCAGTCTTGCAGTAGCTAATATATGTAATTATGCTGTTAGTATCTATAGCAGTGTTTTAGGCAGAAAGCTCATGAAGAGACCTTTATCTCAAAGCAAGGTCTTTTTGTTTGTGGTTAAATTCACACCTTCCAGCAAACAAAACCGGCAGAAGTAAACCTCTGCTTCCTTGAAGCTTGGTCGGAGTGATTCAGGGTCAACAGGAATGGATGAGGGAAATGCACATAGTGTATCATTAGTGTTACAATGGCCTTTCACAGGATTACTGGTCTGCTTTCGCAGCATTTCTTTCAGTCAACAGCAGCTTTAACATCAGGCTCAGGTCCACACATGAGGGACGCAGAGGGAGAACTAAATATGTTTTCGCCTGATCTCCTGAAATGTGACAGGACATTCTGTGTTTTGGCTTTGTTGTACTTACTTTTCCATCTTTTTAAGAGATGTGACCATGATCCCCTGAATGCATTAGCTTGTCTGAGAACGTGTTTATTAAAAAAAAAAAACTATTTTGTTCAAAGCTGAAATAGTTGAAGCTGCATTTGTGTTGAAAATAATTTTTTACATCTGAAACCCATAGATTTTCTGAAGAGTGCTTTAAAAGCCTCTTCTTCCTCCTGCTGTGCAGTGCCATGCTCCGAATGGGAGAAACGAACAGTCCTGGGAAGTCAGCTGGAAAGTACCGGCAGACTTTAGCTGGAAGGGTTCTGAAATGGCCCACCGCTGGCCCGCCACTGGCCCGCCGCTGGCCCGCCGCTGGCCCGCCGCTGGTCCGCCCCTGGCCCGCCGCTGGTCCACCCCTGGCCCACCGCTGGCCCACCGCTGGCCCACCGCTGGCCCACATTCAGCTCACATTCAGTGTGCTCCTGTCACAGCGCTTTGAAAGCCAAAGGCTATCACAAGCAAAAAAACACCAGGTTGGTGCATAAACCTTTCCACCTTCCACAGAGTGAAGGATGCTTTGACGGATACGCAAGATTAATGAAATGGGAACAGACAATATATGACGTCAGGATGGCATCGTCATACATAAAAATAGAAGAAACATTTAACGAATTAGCAAATAACAAAAACACAAAAGTCAAATGTAAAAAGTCAAAAGTCAAAAGTCAAAGCAGCAAAACATGATGCCACAGACTGAAAAACGTGTAAACCAACACTAAATATGATCCTCAGGACGTAAACTATTTTGGAGGAAAAATGACAAGACAAGGAGAGCTTAATCCAAAACAACAAGGTTCTTAAGCAACAAAAGGTGCTTCAAAAAATAAAATGCTGCAGAAGGAGAAAGTGATGAGCCATTTAATGAAAGTTCAATCCGTGCAAGATAGGTTTGTCATCTTAATTACAGCCTCAAAGGAAACGGGACAAGAAGGCTCCCTTAACTGGTAAGAGGACATACATTTGACATGAAACGTTCATGCTCCTTCTCCCCTATTGCATCTGCACTGGTTTTTCTCCCACAGTCGAAAAACGTCTACATTATGTAAGAATAATTGGTGAATTAACGTTGACCGTATGAGTGACTGTGCAGAATTTTGGATCGGAGCAGCCGACCCTGGTCTCCGAGTGCCACTGTCCTGCTTGTTTTAGATGTCTCCTTGCACAAACCCAGCTGATTTCAATTTAAAAGTACGTCATCAGCTTGTCATCAGGGTCGAGTCTGGTAATGACGCAGTCATTTGTATCAGGGTGTATTGATGCAGGGAAACATTTCAAACATGCAGGACAGTGGCACTCGAGGACCAGGATTGCCTGCCCGTGATCTAAGAGGTGCACATTCAGCTCTCAGTACTGACCTTCAAACTTTATTAGAATGAATAAAAGCTTGGGGTGAATTTTAGATGCACACACACACACACACGCACACACACACACACACACACACACACACACACACACACACACACACTTTACATATATAAAAAAAAAAAAAACTGGAGTCAAATAAAATTTACTTTGACTTCAAAAAGTCACTTCTCTTTGTATGTGGTTGAAATGTTTCCTGCAACAGAATCCAAATCACTGCAGTCTGCTTTTCTTTTCTTATTTATTTTATATAGTTTACTGTAAATAAGTCTCTTGTGTTATCACGCATCTGCTCAGCATTCAGTGAACGTACTATAGGAGAGCTTCGGAGGTAAATTTCCGAAGACAAGAAGTTATTTGCATCCAAAAACACAGAAAGAGACACTCACTCCATTACAACACGACACCGCAACCATTCACTCTGTGTAAGACGAAATGTCCCACCTCTTGCCATTTTAATTATTGTTTTTGTTCTTAAAAACTTGATGTCTGCCACTGCATTGCCTTTAAAAAAAAAAACACACACACACAAAAAAAAACAGTTGTTACAAAAAAAAAGGCATAATATTTTTTTTAGTTACTGTTCTGTCTCAAAAAGATAACAATTTACAATTGCATACTTTATTGATGAAAATGTTTTTAAAAGTTTGAGATCATTGTTCAATCAAATTATAAGTCAAATTAATATTTGCAGAAAAGTAAGAGCCACTTCTTTTAACTGTATGTTTGTATCTGTTCTCTGTGAAAACATGATAAATGCCACCTGGTCATTGTGGTACTCGATTATATTAAGATGCAAACTTATTTTACCACACAGACAGCAGGCCGGCATGTTATGTAGTCTTTGGTTCTTTGACTATTGGGGATTGTTACAGAGATCTTGTTTCTTTGGGTTTTTTTTTTTTTTTTTGTTTTGTTTTCCAGTTGCAATTTTGCAAGCCTCATTCATCCTGTCATGTTTTTTTAGACAGAACAGGCTTGGAAACCCTGTGCCTGTTCAGTATTCCTCTTGTTCTGACATCATCATCTGACATTTAAAATGCGCGGTGCGGCCTGCAGAGACTGAAGTTATGACTCTTAGGCTTTCTTTGTTTCCCTCCGAGTTTGTTGTTTTTGTCCTTTTATTCTGTTTTTCTCTGATTTTCACCATCGTCGATATAGCTCTGTTTCAGTTGGACAGGAAACTACATGTTATGGTCAGCATTAAGGTTCTTTAAAACGCTGTAATATTTCAAACAACACATTTATTTCTCTTTTGAGTTGCTTTACTGATTTAACTGATTTTCAGTTGTGTATTCTTTTATCAAAAAGGCCAAATTTAATCTGTTAAGACCCATAAAGTAAATAATTTTTGTGTGTCTGTGTTATTAATGATGACTTGCTCTGTGGCTTGTTACTTTTTTATTTTATTTTTTACATAGAGTAAAGGCTAGGGCAATGAGAACCAGGTGAAAGAGTCACTGAAGCCATAGAGAAGCAGTAGCATTATGGGATGTAAATAGTTACATAAGTAAGGGAGAACCAAATGCTGTAAGTTTGCTGGACGGGTTCAGCTACTCAACTCAAGTCCACTCAACTTTATTCATAAAGCACGTTAAAAACAGCACAGCTGACCAAAGTGTCGAACGCAAACATGCGTTCAGAGAAAAACGTTTAAAAGAAAAAGAAAAAACAAAATGAAACAATAAGATCTCAAACTGATTTAAAAGCCAAAGTGAAAAAGTATCTGTTAAGAGAGGATTTAAACACGGGAAGAGAGCCGGTCTGCTTGATTTGTGAAGGTAGTTCGTTTCACAATTTTGATTCAGCGACTGAAAGCGCGGTCGCTTCCTCTTAGTCTTAGAGACGACTAACAATAACTGATCTGTTGACCCGAGGGAGCGTGAATGAGTCGACGGCTGAAGCAGGTCAGACAGATACTTTGGAGCGAGACCACAGAGACATTTAAAAACAAATAAAAGAATTTTTAAATCAGTGCGTAAACCGGGAGCCAATGAAGTGATGCTAAAATTGGAGTAAAGTGCTCTCGTTTCCTTGCACCAATTAAACATCAGGCATTTTGAACTAACTGCAGATAAGCGGTTAGTTCAAAACTGCCTCTGTCATAGAGATCAAGCTTTCCAACTTCGTTTATAATATACTATATATATATATATATATATATATATACATATATATATATATATATATATATATATATATATATATATATATATATATATATATATATATATATATATATATATATTTACCAATGATAATCAACGTATCACTGTACCAGCATTTTTTGTCAGATTCAGCTCCTCCTTTTTAAATTCTGGTGGAAAAAAAACAGGTGTAATCAGAGTGATTCCCGTAGGAAATGAGTGGCTAACACTGTTTAGACCAAAGCTTAATCTCTTTTTAGATTAATAGTTATTAAATTAAGCTTCAAAGACTCAGAGAGAAAAAAGAAAGAAAAAAAATTCTAACTCATTTAAATTTATTTGCCCATGAAATCCAAATTGAACATGTCCATGTATGAAAAAAGACAATATTTGCTGAGTCCAGCTGTCTTATCTGTTTAATTACGTTCCGCTAATTCAAAGCAGAAACAGATCAAAGATTTGAAAGTAAGTGGGTTGTTTTGAATAATTGGTGACCAGGTATTTTCTTTGATGTATATTTTATACGGCAAAGTGTTCAGAGAGGTTATAAGAAAGTGTGTGTGTGTGTGGAGGGGGTGGGGGGGGGTATCCTGGAGGTTCCAGCCTATAAAGGAATGATGTCACTGGGGAACATTCATAACCACAACCACACTGTTTGCTTCTTTAGAAGCTTCATTTTTTTACCAGCTTGTATTTTCTTGCCAAAGTGCATCCATCCATCTTCTATACCTGCTTTATCCTTTGCAGGGTCACGGGGGTCTGCCGGAGCCTAACCTGACTCATTACATGCGAGAGGCAGGGGTCCACCCTGGACGGGTCGCCAGTCTATCACAGGGCCACATACAGAGACAGACAAACAAGCTCGCTCACACTCACACCTACGGGCAATTTAAAATAACCAATCAACCTAGTACGCATGTTTATGGACTGTGGGAGGAGGCCGGAGTACCCGGAGGGAACCCACGCAAGTTGGGGAGAACATGCAAACTCCACACAGAAAGACTCACTGGGCCGGGAATCGAACCAGAACATTCTTGATGTGAGGCAACAGCACTAACCACCAAGCCACCATGCTGCCGCCTGCCAAAGTCATAGGACATATTTTTACTGATAGTTTTATTTTTACTGATCTTCTCTCTTTGTCCTGTATTTCCTCCATTCCTGGCTGGTCTGTCATCATCATCTCTGCTGATTGTTCATCCTTGTGTTCGTCTGCCCCTTCTTTTTTTCTGTATTTTCTAGCCTTAGAAATTCTTTCTGTTATTGAAACATATATTATAGCCTCTTCTCAGAACTTGACTGGATTTCAAATTACAGGCTCTCGTCAAAATACCACAGTGATACAGTACAAAAGCACCCCTTTCAATTATAAATTCACAAACCGCTGCTTTTAGGCGGTGGGATCAGTAACTACACTAAGTACACTACACTCTGCCCCTTTATTCCCTGAAATGTGCCTTGTTATTATCTGTGTTGTATGTTTGCTGTTGAGTCAAGATCAAGGTGAACAGGGTGGATAACTGTATTCTGATCTGGATCTGTGATGTCACAGAACCCCACAGGAATAAGATTTTTCTTTCTCTTGAGACCTAGGCAGCTCCAAACAAAATTACATGGTTGCATTGTTTCATATTTGTTTTAATCTATTTTTTTTTTTTAAGTCAAATCGGTTACCCAAAACAATGCTCTCAAGGAAAAAAAAGTGACAGGCAGTTTTTAGAACTGCATACTGCATGTACACAGTATGTACTGCATACGGCATTTACAATACAGCATATAATGCATACTGTACACTGGTCATCGTTGGTACATAGTATGGCACGGTAACAATGTAAAGACAATTGCATTCTGGGATATAGTAAGGGAGATAAACTGCTAAGTTGCAGACCAAAGATTTTCCTGTTAATAGCAAACTATCCAGTGTTTTTTTTTTTTTTTTTTTACATATAACAGAGTGTACGATTGTTTGTACATTAAATACAATATTGTCTTATGTAAATTCATGCATCATTTCATGATGTAATTAGCGTCAAAATCCAATGTGAGCAACAACATTGCCAACATCAGTGTTTACTTGTAGGCTGCGCTGTGGCAATATCACCTTTGGCTGTTGCAAGTTCGAAATGTTAAGACAGGCCATGTCGCTATGGCAACGGGAAAACTGGAGAAGCCTAATGCAATAAAATGTATTTTTATTATTGTTATTATTTTTGTTGACAAGCCAACACTATGAAAGGACATTTTCCTCTCACTACTTGCCACGGGTGCAGCTGCTGTGTCAGTTACTGTTTCACAAGTATAAGTACCAATATGCAATAATAGAGCAAGTTTTTGTTTACAGCAAAGTGAAGGTAAGAGGTACCCCTTGCACTGAAAAACACAATAGCTCTGAAGCAAGTGTCAGTCTGTGATGAGTGGGAAATGAGAATGTGTTAGAAAATAATTCAATTTATTTGATCCAGGAATTGAGAGATAAACAAAGGCTTCTTGTTTACTGTATAGCTGCCTTTTGGAGAAGGCTTATTCAAATTTTGCAAAAGAAATCCCAGTTCCTCTGGCTTTTTTACCCCTAGTTTAGGTTCCAAATTGCCATTGAACACAGCTTAACGACAGCAGAAAGTCAGACAAGACAGACAGATAAAGCATAATATCCCAAGTTTGTTTTTTTTGTTTGGTTTGTCTGACGTTATGTGGTAACACATGAACTTGCCCACCCAACCCTGTGGGAACCCGCTACACCGTTCAGTTTTATGTGAAAATAGACATTATGCCAGTCGACTGTACATAACTTTATATTTGTGTGAGTGCAATTTGGGTTCAACAGATGGAGAAAAAAAAACAGACTTTAAAAGGAAGGAAAATGATGATTTTCTTTAAATCTGAAACTTTAAGTTTCAATTAATGAGTTCCAGAAAAAGCTGGCTCTAACTGGCTCAACGTGTGGTCTTGTTTTTGTAATACTTCATCTATGCCAAACATTTCACGGCAGAAGAAACTGATCATACTCCATATGGATTACATAAAAGGCACACAGACATATGAGCATGCACACAAGGCTTACTCACTTTGTACATCACATCCACAGCCAAAGTCAGAAGATGCAAATATTTTTTTCAGCTCATACATATTTTTCTCTGCCCATTACAATTATATCTCAAATCTGGTAACATATGGGTTTAGAAGAATAGAAATAAAAGGAAATGAGCTTGTACTGAGCACGAAACAGTAAAAGATGCGTGTATTATTCGAAAAGATGGGGTCACAAAACCAGTGGTTGAGGGAAAGAAAAAATGCAACCAAGTGGCTGGTTCTCCAGTTGAAGAAATTATTTTTGAAGGATTGGTCAAATGTGTTGTGATCTTTTCATTTAACCAAGAAAATAGGTCTGAACTTAAATAGAACCCTCCAGACAAGCAGAGTTTTATTCAGGCTTAGCTGGTAAATGTGAGAATGGTCAATCAGGCAAAAGAATCCCTTCAGGTTTAATAAAGAAAGGCACAGCACACATGCATTTAAATCAGAAGAGAGACATGCAGAAGTGACTTGTGATCGAAAGAAAGGTCACATAAAGATAAAAAACAGAGTTGAAAATAAAGCATGAAACAGCAAACATATTGAAAAAGTAAATATGTTATTTATGTGCCCAGTTTTCATGATGATTACTGAATCATTTAAATGTGACTTCAAGTTTGATAAAGCCAGAGCTGAAATTGTTACATGGCCGTAAAAGAGCCTCAAAGAGATGTACTACTTTCTACTAGACGGAAATTTAATATTACATGTGTGAATATTCCTTTTTTTCTGAAAGCCATGACAACGAGCTGACCTAGTCGGCTCTGCAAGTCTGAACCATCGACTGAGAAGTGGACAAACACTTTTGTAACATCATCATTGGCTCATAGTCAGTTAAGAAGTTTTTCCCATACAAACTCAGTTTGATCCAAAAATGGGCAAAACAAACACACCTGGCAATTAGTTGGTAATAGTACGTCTGATCGAACTTGTCTGTCCATCCTAGTTTTAGATGTCCCTACTGAAAGCAACATCTGCAAAAGCTCAAATGAAGACTAAAGAGAGCAAAACAAGCCGTAGTATCTGTAACATGAGTGATTATGCTCTATTATCCCTGAATGTCAATTTTACTGAAAATCCTAAACACTAAACTGTTAAAGTGATGGCAATAAAAAAACATGCCACTATAAATGTGTAGCTTAAAATAAATAAAAGTATGTTTGTTCCTGGTGTTTGTTCCTACAATTCTTTAACTTGGAGTCAACAGAGATGGTCTAACTTGCATTTAGACAAGCCCCCAGTAGCCATTAGAGGAACCGCTTTTTGTGGCGCTTCATAATAATGTTGCCTTAGAAAGCTAGATCCCAGTCAACATTTTTATATGTGGTGGACAGAGGTTTTATACGTCGGGCCCATATAAAAATGGGCTGCCAAATGGCTCCTATGTGGATTTGTACACAAGCTCTATGGTGGTCCCACCTATGTTTGGCCTTAGGGGCTCTATTCATTTCTAATATGAAGCATTTGTGACTAAAACTGTACGAAACACACACAATTTGCCCCTTTCTTAGCCCAAGCCCATTTGACTCCCTTGTGTCCTTCATGGGCCCCATAAATCCGGTCCACAAAGGCTTCCCCACAAAGACCATAATACTGTCATATGAGACCATTTGTTTTTGTCCAATTTAAGCCCAAGTGCACTCTGTACCCAAGTAGCCCACTTTGAACCCAGATGGGGTCCACATGGACATACTGGCTGAGATGTAACCCTGTTGTCTGAACTGATTAAGTCATCTGTCACCAAGGAACTACACCACATTTCCTGGTGCAGTTTCTTCTCACGGGTAACCCATGAGCCAAACGTCAAGAATTTTATGAAGTGTAGGGCAGGTTTGTCAAAGAACAGGTGAATAAGACAAAAAAAAAACAAAAAACAAACAAAAAAAAGAGACATGTTAGAATCACAAACTGACAGGGAAACAGAAAATACCATGTCCAAAACTGAAAACATGGGAGTGTGTATAAGATGAGTAATCACTGACTGGAGGTATGTGTGGTGGGAACAGAACAGAGGAAAGGAGAAAAGTTAACCAAGGTCAGCACCAACAAAATCTGTGTGGAAGCCTCAGAAAACAATCAGTTCAGATGGACCATGACAATAGTAAACCAAGTACATTTCCTTCACCTTGATAAACAACATTTCTTTGTAAAATATCATGTATTTGGTATCTTTTACTTTACCTCTTATCTATACATGTTATGATGTCTCAGCATTACTCTCAAACACAGTCTATGTTTGTAACTCAATAACAGTATTAAGAGTGAATTGACTACATCACTAAAAGCTACTGTTGCCAACAAGGAAAGATAATTAAGATCATTAACAACTTGAAAAGTATGAAATAAAAAATATCATATAGTCAAATATGACTGTTTAAAGAGAAAATATCAGATGAATGTGTGTAGCTTTTGTCACTTAGATTATCTGTAGAAGATGGAAGTTTCCATCATAATGTCATCTTTGTTCACCTACCTCTGAAGATGCAGCCATGGCACATTCAACATTGCTATGTTGATTTCTGATCACTTTTAAGATCTGAGGGTAACAGTATTCAGTTACATATTTACACTTACATATAGTTTATGTCTTTCCATGATATTCTGAACAGGCAGAAAGTGAAGCCCTTTATAACTGTGTTGGAAGGTCAAAGTGAGCTTAATTCATCCATCCATCCATCCATCCATCCATCCATCCATCCATCCATCCATCCATCCATCCATCCATCCATACATCTATCCATCCATCCATCCATCCATCCATCCATCCATCCATCCATCCATCCATCCATCCATCCATCCATCCATCCATCCATCCATCCATCCATCCAAGCTCAGGGTTATGGTGCAACAGCCCAGGCAAGAAAGCCAAGACCTCCCTTTCCCCAGCCACGTGCTCTAACCCCTTCCAGGGGAATACCAAGGCATTCCCAAACCAGCTGAGTGATATACTTTTCTGTAATGTGTACTGGGTCTGCCCCTGGGGCCTACTCCCAGTTGGACATTCCTGAAACAGAAGGCATCCTAATCACACGCCAACCTGTGTCAATTGGTGCCTCTTGGTGTGGAGCAGCAGTGACTCTACTCCAAGCCTGTCCCTTATCTCTAAAGAAAAGTCCAGCCACCCTGCAGAGGAAACTAATTTCAGGCGCTTTTATCCATGTTCACGCTCTTTCAGCCAGTACCCGCAGATAGGGTTCAAAACACAGAAAACCTCAAAGAATAAATATATATAGTTGGAAGCGATTATAATATAATGCTGGTGTGTGGCAATCAGTAACTGATACCTGGGGGGTATACGACACTGTGATTCAACAAAGGCAAGGTCTCTCCTAAAGATAGATGGCTGTAGAAATACAAAAGCCATAATCAGAGAAGAGAAATGAGACTGCAGTCTGATGTGAGATATGTCCATGAACAAAATCAGTGAGGGATTTTTCAATAAGTGTATTTCAAACTCTGAATATAAACTTCTTCATAGCATATGAGTTTATTTAAAGTTACCAAGGTGATCGAGCATGGATAAAAGAGCGCTTCCTCCATTTCAGTGGAAAGTCTGGCATTAGATGCAACAGATCTCGCAAACCTGCTTATCTCACCTGATAGCACACCTCTTTGGTGTGAAACAAGGGTATGAAACAAAAGTCAACAGAATTCAAAAGAACCGCAGAGTTTAGAATTACTGGAAAAAGTACATCTGTGACTTGTCATATACTGTAGATTCTCTTAAAAGTGGTTTTGAATCATTTGTCCTGACTTTGTGGTGCCATGTTGTAAATGGATGGAATGAACAGAACTGGCCTACTGGGAGCCCACCACCTGCAGGAGGGGCAACGTTGGTCAGTTGCCGTTCGTAATGGAGGGCAGATCGATTTGCTCTTATAAGCTGTATTAAGATATGTTCTGAACACTAAGCTGAGCTGTCATATGACCACCACCTAGTGCCGAGTTGGAATCAGACGACAGGGGAAGATGCCAGACAGGCCCGGGTTTACTTGGAATTCCTGGAAGGAGAACTGGTGGGAAAGAGCTCCAATTCCCACCTCTGGCAGAGCTTTAACCACATCTCAAGGGAGGTTGGGGACGTAGAGTATGAATGGACTTGTTCCCTGCCTCCATTGTTGAGGCAGCTGCCTGGAGCTGTGGCTGCAAGGTTGCTGCTGCCTGTTGTGGCACTTACATAACTCAGTGGTGGACTCCCTTGGTTGGCTTGGTTATCCTGTTGGACTTCGCAGGTAACTGACAGGTACCAGCAGGCCAAGCTGCTCCGAATCGACAGTTTTTGTGGCAAAAACTCAGCTGTGGGGAGGAGTTCAGAGAGCCTATGCAGAATAACTTCGATTGGCCTGGAGAAGGAAGGAAGGAAGGAAGGAAGGAAGGAAGGAAGGAAGGAAGGAAGGAAGGAAGGAAGGAAGGAAGGAAGGAAGGAAGGAAGGAAGGAAGGAAGGAAGGAAGGAAGGAAGGAAGGAAGGAAGGAAGGAAGGAAGGAAGGAAGGAAGGAAGGAAGGAAGGAAGGAACATTAACAGAATCAGCTTGTTGAACAATCTGGCGGAGCTCATAAAATTTGAATTAGCAAGAACTCAGCAGTAAATAATTTCTGCCATTGTTATCAATTATAGACTTTGGTAACTCGATGTATTCTTCTGTTTTTAAAATCTGGTGCATCTGTTTCTTTTGCAAGAATTGCTTTTTTTATAAAGATGAAATTTTGTGAAACATGTTTGCGCAGCTATCTAATCCATTTTTACCTTGTAAGATGTGTCAAAAAAAAGTGTGTCACATATTATTTGCTGAAGGGTATGAAAGTATTATTCCTTTTTGGTTATTTAGTTTTTATTCGTACAAATACCTCTGTCCAGGAACATTTTATTTAAAATTTCTAGAGGTTAAGAGAAAAGGGCGTTTAACCTGCGGTGATACAGCAACAACATTACTAGAGGGAGTTTGTTTGCACTCCTTTTTGCACTGCTGCCTTTTCGTATGTATCTTGTATTATGACTTTTGAATTGAATGGTAGTTTTGGAAATGTCTCACGTTGGTATCACAACAATGTCCACACAGTATGACGAGTCAGAGCTGTGAGTGTCCGCTGACATCATGTTGCCGAGCTCTGTGCCACTGCGTTGTTAATTTGACCAAATGCTTTTTTTCATGAAAAACATTTTCCGGGTAATAGGGAGAAATATTGTTAACAAGAATGAAAAACTACAGTCATGCCTGTCAGGAAAAGTGGAGATTATATTAAAAATAAATGCTGTTGCGTGAACATGCATGAACAAGATTAATTTTGGCTCTGAATTTCACCACTAAGACATGTCTTATTTGATTTATTCTCGTTGTGCTGATGTGAAAGTCTCTCAGTCATTTGGATGTTTTCATTCCTGTTATTCTCTTAACAGTGCTATTTGGAGGCACATCAGTGGGCGCCAGCTCATACAGCAGTCTGAATTGCAGTTTGGCTCAGTGGAGCTGTGGAAAGTGACCTCCACAGTATATTTTACACAAAACCCCAGTGGCCTGAAGCCCTTTGTTCCAGCTGGAACACAGTGTTGTGTGACAGATGCCACATTAAACAACACTCTCTGCCATCAACATGCTTCCAAAATCCCTCCTTTGTCACTTTGTTGTCACCTTTCAGTTGAACACCTTCTGGCCTGTATTTGTATGAATGTGTGGATCCATTAACCAGTTAGGTTAGAGTCACCGAGGCCCAGGTCGCCTGAGTCATATGGAATATGTGGGCATGTGTTTAGACTTAAACAAAGGCTCCCCAAAGTATCCCTCTAAAGTGCTGAATGTTTTCCTTCATCCCATCCAGGCTGAAATGATCCATGCACGCTTCGGACATAATGGTGGGTAATTTTGTTTCAGTGCAGATACGTTTCATCTGAGAACTACATGGCATTATACAATTAGGTTTTATTACAAAACAATAAAGCTATGCTTTTGTAATATCACAGTGCCTTCAAGAGACAGAATTTAAAAAAAATACAACATTTTCTCCAGGCTGACAATTTTCAGTGCAATATCCTTTAGAAATTACCGCTCCTCTTAGGAAATTGGCATGTGTGTCTGCAGCAGGTTATTTAAGAAAAGAGAGAAATATTCTGCCACTTGACTGTAGCTGTGACACTTGACCAAACATCCTGAAAACATCCACCAGTAAAGCTTCACTTGATGTTTGAACTGCACTTGTATTTCACTAAAACATTTTGTTGAAGAATCCTATAGCTGTGAAGAGAACAGGTAAATGATGTGTGTTTTCCTGGATGTTCATTATTTTCAGTTGTGCTACACTAAATGATGATATTAAAAAAAAAAATTATTTAATTTTATTATTCCGTGTTTTAACTGCTCTTTAAAACACTCTGGCTTCAAAAACAAAAACACGCATACTGACATGAAAAAGTTATCAAACCCTCTTGTAATGCCACATATTTTTCCCTATAAAAACATTATAATAAAAAAAAAACATCATCAGGTCTTACTTATTATGAAAATACAAAAGAATAAAAGCCAAAAGAAGAAAACAATTCATGTGGGATAAACTAACAGCACGTGCGTGCACTTCAAAGCAAACTCTGAAATACAATTCCTAGAGTGACCACTGGCAGAAATCTTCTTCATCTTTTCTTTTCAGCTGTTTTCTTTAGGAGTTACCACAGTGAACCATCCATCTCCATCTAACCTTATCCTTGGCTTCCTCTTCTCTAACACCACCTAACTTCATGTCATCTTTCTCTACATCTATAAGTGTCCTCTTTGTTCTTCGACTGGGTGTCGTTTCTCCCAATTCTAACCTCATCATCCTTCTATCGGTATATTCACTAACTCTCCTGTGTACATGTCCATACCATCTCAGTACGGTGTCTCTGACTTTCTTTCCGAAACATCTAACATGTGGCGACCCTAACATGTGCTCAACATTTTAACCTCTGCTACTTCCAACTCTGCCTCCCGTCTTTTCCTCAGTGTCACAGCCTTTAAACCATATATGTTAAATGTACTAACAGACCAACCCAACCCAGCCCAAAGCCTGTTGGGTTAGTCTAAGTGGCGAAAGGGATAAAACGTGGGTATGAAGCAAGCAGGACTACCTTCACCCGAGGCCATAGGATGCTACTGGGGCAACCATAGGGTGGTCTCAAGTTTATTGGCCGGTAACCCTTGCACCAGCCAGAACAGCACCCTCATCCAGCCAAGTCACCCTCCAAGTTAGTGTGAACTCTTTCAGATTGACTAACTAGATTGCTACCCAACAGTTGACAAGCCACCTTTGCAGTGTCCTCCACCAGGATAGATTTTGATTGCGCTCCGGGGTATCCCCAGACCGCAGTCAATACAACAATCATCAGCTCGTGGAGGTTCCCAGTTGAGCTCAGTCGAAATTCTACCAGGTCTCTTTTTAGCTCTGGCTATACTCCTTTCTAATGTTGTTTCCATAGCAACATCAGAAATGCAGATGGACAGATTCAGTCACAGCGAATGCAAGGTAGCACTAGTTGGAATCATAGTTCAGACCGAGCTCAGCCAAGATAAATTAACAAGCTTGTGGTGACTGAGGTTAGAGAGGCATGGTCCAACCAGTTATCAGGCTTGTTCATCCCACCCATTTGGCCATTTTTGGATTAACCGGGTTAGTGTGGTTTAAGTTTCTGTCAGAGTGACATTATCAAAACTGACAAAAAGCAGCTTTCAAAAAGACTCTTTAAACAACCTATGGCTGATGTTGCAACAATTGTATATGCAATTATTTAACTAATCCGTATGTGCATGTTTTAATATAATGCCATGAAGATAAGACATACGTTATCGTCTTAGATGAGTAACTGTTGGTGAATATTAATTTGGAAAAGTTTATAAGCCATTATCACACAATTTTGAGGTTAAAATCCTATGTTGAGAAAAATTATTCACAAGTGAAAAGCATTCTAGTCAGGTGCCAGTCTAAGGAGCGAATGTCCAACTAAAGATACTCCAAGGTCAGACCATGTAACATTTAGTGACATGCAGCATACGCTGGAGTGACATCTCAGATCGTACGGGCCTCGCTGAGCATGTTGAATGTTAAAGTCAGTGACAGCACAATTACAAGAAGAATGAACAAGTACAGTTTGTTTGGAAGGCTTGCCAGGAGAAGACCTCTTGTTCTTTGAAAAGAACATAGGAGCATGATCATGGAATGACCTAGTACAAGTCCAGACCTCATTTGAAATGCTGTGGTGGGACCTTAATAGAGCCGGACATAAGAATTAGCCAATTATGTGTCATACAGGAAATTATTGTTTCAAAGTTGCAGTTAGAAAGTGTATATTTGTCATATTTGCTGAAATTACCACTGTTGTCATATAGTGTTACATGAACTAAGTCACTTGAAAGATGAATTGCACATTCGGTACCACATACAGCTCACAACACAGTTCAAGTTTCCTCTGCTCTCGTTGCAGCTCCTCCAATCAGAGCCAAGGGGTGTGTTTACAGAATGTCAATCACAGTCCTGCACACGCTCCAGACAGACTCAAATTTCTAAAAATGTCTTGCCAGTTGCTAGATTTTTGGGATGTTCCCAACTGCAGCTTGAAGTTGCTACAACAAAATTGGATCTGCCAGTCATTCAGTCTCAGGGATACTTAGTATTGCCCACATAACTTTGTTTTGTTGAATAAATGTTTGTATTTATTCACCTATTTGCCAAGTACTAATAAATAGATGACTATATGTTCAGACCAATCAAACACAAAGCTTTGAGTCTTTGGAGCAGTTTGACGGGACTAGATTTGCAGTTTTAATTTCTTTACTTATTCTTACTGTTATCTCATTTTTATGGATGATCAGAAATGTCCCTTTAACGATGTAAGCCAGGCCGTTGAAAGCAGTTGTAAAAGATTACTGTCTGATACCTGTTTTTAGGCTCTGTGTGATAACAAGTCTTTACAATAAGTGTTAAGCGTCAATAACTGTTAGAAACACATTATTAGTTGGAGACCCAGCTTACGCCTGGTGCAAACCATGCACTGTGATTAGGCATGCTACTGCAGCTCAAAACAGATGCTCTTCAGCAGCCCCGGCAAAGCCTGAGGCAGGCAGCTATTTCGGGTAAATTAGTAAAGACAACAGTTGCTCCCCAGGTTGATGCTGCCATGCTGAGGTGCAGTGCAAGGCGACAGAGTGGAAAACACAGACTCAACCCAGGCAGCACAGCCCTGCAGGCGTTTGTCATTTGGAGCCACTCCAGCTGACAGGTGGCTGCTGTGGTCGACTGCTCCCCGTGCACTTTATACAGGTAATTAGCCATTCAGCTCAGGCACGCTGAAGAAGAGGGCAGTCATTGACACATGCAGTTATAATAAAGACCAGCTTACTGTAGACACATTATTTTTGAACATTTCTCATCTGTGTAAGCGACTGTGCACATCATTAGAAGGCATTTGCTTTTAGTCATAAAACTGATCCTCTAAATCCACCCTGTACAGAAGTGGACAAGAGAAAATTTTAATTTTCTAATAACAATGTCTACACTCAGGGTTTGTTATCTATATGATCTCTGTATCACCTCGTTTAGTTGTTCTGACCGGCTTATATTAGACGCTAGACACGCAAAACGATACATGATTTAGTCTAAGAACTGTAGCCGGCATCTAACAGTATGTGTGGCATAGACTGTTAGCAGCATCAAAGGGCTCTAAGGGTGATCAGATCAGTATTTTCCGGGCCGATAACTAATCAAGAATAGGTTAAAATGACTTTTATTTGTATTACTTTCATAATCGAACCTCAGGTTAAGACAAGCAGATGTTTGATCGGATGTTGAACCTAAAAACTGGTATTTGAAGAGCATCTACATCCATATGTGAGTGTTTGTTTTTTTTTAAATGTGGACACTGGCAACAAAAGACTAAAAAGCCTCAGTCGTGCATCTGGTTATTGGCAACATGTCTGCAATGTGATTGAATACGGAAAGGTTGTGCTCACAGAATCTTCCACGAGAACAGCTCCGATCTGTACGTCATAACTGATGTTCCCTAAGTCACACCGTTGCTATGGTCACCTAAATGCATAGAAAGGAGGGTGATGAAACAGCTCTGCCACCGTCACAAATAGTTATGTTAAGGAACCATGTGAATGTTCTACAAGTTACAGGAAAGCACCGGATTGAGGTAGCATCTGTGTACTTGTTTGTTTTGGGCCGCTGACCCCAGCAGCATGTCAAGTCCACGCCGTGTACGGTCCTGGAACGCTGGCTCCCGGCGAACAGAGAGCTAATGGGCAGTCATTCGTCAGCGTTATCACTCTGGTAGACATATACATTGTTTGTGTCACACTGCAACTGGAAAAAGATTATAAAAAAAACAGAAAAGGAAATGAAATCCTACTTGAGCTATCACACAGTTTAGATTAAAACGCATTTTGACAAATCTGGCTGGTATTTGAGCTGAAACTTCCAGCATATTTTGGTGCTTTGTGGTTAAAAAAACAAAAAAAAAATCTGAATATGCTAAAATTAGTGAATTTGTGCCTGGAAGGGTGAACATAGCTAGAGAAGAAAATGTATTCTTTAATGCTATGGCGTGATGTCTCACTCTGTAAAAACTGGCAAAATTCAACAATCAACTTGTATGCAAACATGAATACTTAATCCAACAGCTAATTTATATTCACACATTTGAATGTATGATGCAAATGTGGACTACTGGTGCTGTCAAAAATAACAACAACGAGGGCAATTATTTTACTGCCCCGAGTCTAAACTCAGGTCAAGAGGACTTCTGTCAACAGGCTCGTTTTCACTACAAGATGATAAGTGAACAACCCTGACATGGCCGAGTCGGCACTTGCTGAGATCTCGTCTCCAACGTTTCCGACACACTAATCAAGGTGCCTAAAATAGTAAAAATACAGGTGTTATAATTTTGCAGTTTTGTGTGAGTTTTCCGCAGCGTTTGGGTGGGTAAACGTCTTCCCTTAATGCTGACAGATGTATCTGTGAAATTCCTCTCCAGTTTTAAGAGGATCAAGACCTTCCTGAAAACCTTCTCGATCGGGATTTGCCTAAGTGCTCCGTATGTGATCTCCAAGAAGCTTCAAGGTCATGCAGAAGGAGAGAAGAAAAAAAAAATCCTCAAACATTCAAAGTGGGAAAAAATCAGAACATGTTTGCAATAACATTGTGCTGTCAGGATCGGCTGTTATGATGTGGGATGGAAAAGTGGGATGGGAAAGATGCAGGAGTTACAGGGGAAAAAAAATCCTGTCTTGGAAAAAAACTGTCCAAGAAATGGGACAAATGAAAAGAAGAGCAGCAGAAGAACTCTGGGAACATGACCGGGGCAAAACAACGGACTACCAGGGAAACAGATAAAAACTAAACTAAAACAGGAATTCAAAGATAAAAAATAAACCAAACAGAAACTTTACTCGAGGACTCAAGAAACTACTAGAAAAAAACAGAAAATATGAAACTGAACTCCCAAAACAGAATAACAAAAACACACAAGTAATAAGGAAAATAAAATAGAAGAAAACTATAATAACATCCTTGTTAGTATTTAAACCTACTTTCACCGTTTGGATTGAGATCAAATTTATCCCAGATTCGGATTCCTCGTCATATAAAGTGTCTATACTCAGTTTCACACCACAGCTCTATCTGCAATGTATAATTAGCTTAGCTAATAAAACTAATAAAATAATAAAGTGGGAATGATCCTTAATTATAGTGTCACAGTGTATATACATCACTTGTTTAAGGAGAAAATCATCTACTATCAGGGTAGATCCCAGTGGACTGGGATCTTTTTCCTCAGTCAGCAAAGGAGCAACCGCCAGCTGAACTTCATTATAGTCTTGATTACTTATTATCCTGTTGTGCTTGTATTTAGCATTATATACTAATTATGTGTAATAGGCCAGTCAACCCCCCGTAACCCCTCGAGTGGAACATGAAAGCGCTGACCTCTACCAACAAGCGCTTCCAGCGGTAACCAGCAGTCATAATGAGGAGCCATTTTCCACAACATTGTTCTAATAATGATTTCTCCTGCCCTTTTTAGCTGTCGGAAGTTTTGCAAATGGTTTTTTTTTTTTTTTTTTTTTTCTTTTCAATGAAAAGTGGGTAGTTCACTATTTGACTGTGTCACAGAGTGTGAGTTAAATGTTGTATAAATGATCCAAGTGGTTGGTTGCGGCTGAGTCAGTCATTGTCGATTGGCTCTAAATGGGGGAAACGGAACTATGTAAATGGAAACCTGGCCTGTGCTGCTCTGCTGGGAAATCAGGTGGCCATTTGAATATTCAACCCCAGGGCCAGCGCTCTAATTCCTTTCCCCTCAACATGCCACACAAGGAGAAAGGAAGTGACAAAATGGCAAGGAGCGCACAGACAAGAATTTGCATTTTAATGTGCCTGTCTGAATCACTTTGGATAAGAGCTGGAAGTATGAGAGACCGCATAACCCCAAGGGGCGCCTCCAAACAACATATAATAGCCGCCACCCAGAAAACAACATCCTGCGTAAGAAGAAGTTTTTGCTAATAGAAAAAAAAGGGGGTGTGGGAGGGTATTTGGTGGCGTTTAGTGAACAGAGAATAAGTTTGGAACCCCGACTAGAATAAAAGCCCAGGTGGGAAAAGTGGAAGGTTAATATGCTGGCAACATTTTCTAAATCGAAAAGTTTTTAAATAAGTCCTTTAAGCAACAGCATAAACACCCACAACCTTGACTGAACTTTAACTATAAGCTGTGAGGGTAAATATTGTGATTAATTGCAATGACACTCTAATTACAAAGACTCTTTTCCTGAAGGACGACTGTATTATTGACATCTGCGAAAAATAACTCCAGAAGCTACGAATGCGAAGGCGGTTTGTTGTAAGGACCCACACGACTCAAATGTACATCATTATTCTTTTTTCTTTTCCTCTTTGAGTTTGCACAGCTGAAATGCTTTCCCTTTCCAGATCAATAACAAAAAAAAGATGCACAGTTTATTTTGTCTCAGTTTTCCGTAGCCGAGCGCCACAACCTGAAAACAGAATCTTTGGGTTTTAATCGTCACTCTGCGGCACTCTGTTGTTGCTTTTTCATGTCCTGAATCACATTGTCATTTGGAAGAAGGTGAGGGGAGTATCGAACAGCTTGATTAAATCAGTTCACTTTTATCTTCTGCCGTTGCACAGTGTATCTTTCCATGTATCGATGAGCGCGTGTCATGCCCTATCCGACGCCAGGACACTGACTGGCGCTTGCACTTCAGCTGTCAGGGATGCTCGGAGAGCAGACGTCGAGGCTGCAAGGCCACACAGCAGGATGCTATTGAGACACCAGAGTGATCCCAGAGAGACACATCGCTGAGACTGAGTCACCCTTTTGTTCAAGGGGTTTCAAGGTTCTCCGACAACACGGCTTAATGAAACCTCAGCGTCATTCCATTAACAATCCTCGAACTTTTTTTTCTGCATTTCAACAGCTTAAACACTCTATACATAAATAATTGTATGAATTATGATATCTTTGCTGCCATGGATTGATGACCTGTCCCTGATTTTTTTATAATTATGCCCAATGTGGTATAAGATGGAAGTATTTTGTACATTTGTTGCAGTCTTGTGCCATTTGGGAAGAGAGAGTGGGCAGGAAAATGAGCTTTTAGAAAAGCTCACAATCTAATAATCTAACGATAGGTTAAATCTAATAACCATACAATTAGACCTATGCGTAAGCAAATAATCTACTCCCAAAGAGGAGTATCATGTTTTTGTGTATGTGTATGCAAGGGTATGAGATATGATGTATATGATGTATGCACATATGACTATGTGTGCATGCTGTAAATGTGCCATGAGATATGAATATGCCTGCATGGCTGTGGATGACATGGAAACAGAATCATTTTATAAGGTCACATAGATCAGAAAAAGAACTTTCCCTTATTCCAGGTGGAGCTGCATGCTAGGGCTCAGTGTCCATATATAGAAGGTGCTTTTGTGTGTGAGGTCAACGGTGGGAATGCATCTCAGGGCTCAGTGTCCTGGCTGACATGGAGCATAGACGTGTGAGCTCCACAGTGAAGCCTTATGTCAGTGTTCAATCTTCTAACATAGAAGCAGCATCTGTCTGTGGGCTCCACAGTGCAGTTGCAGTTCTGGGCTCTGTCCTGGCAGAGATAGAATATTAATGCGTGGAGCTTTTAAGGGACACAGATTCAAGTTTTAAAATTTTTAAATGTCATTATGTTGCTGGAACATAACAAGATTGCAGTGGTACGAGTGCAGTTGGCCTCTGTGCATAGTCTGAAGTGGTTTGTGAGGTTCATCGAGTGGGTGTGAATGTGGGGGTCTATGGTGGGAGGAAGGGTGGAGGGATGGCTTTCACAACTCTTGGAAAGAAGCTGTCTGTCACCCCGGCGGTTCTGGTGTTTATGAACTAACTATCAAAAAGCTCCAGAGTCAGTCCGCATGAAGAACAAAAAGGTGTAAACCGGTTGACGTTGACGCTCCAAAAGGGGCAAAACATTCTTTAGTTATTAAAATGTTATTAAAATGTGTTTTATAAAATATAAAATGTGTTTTTACAAAGTAAAGGGGTTTTCTAAATGAGATTTGTTTTCAAAATTGTTCTTGTTAATTTTGAAATGTAAATATGTTTTGTACTTCTCAGCCACCATAGCTCCACGGCGGAGCTGCGCGTCAGGGCTCATTGTCTAGACATAGAAAGAGTGCATCAGTGTGTGGGCTCTGCAGTGAAGCTTCATTTAAAGGCTCACATTTCTGACACAGAAGGAGCATCAGTGTGTTTGCCCTCCAAGGATGAGGCATCATGTGAGCCATTGGTCCCCTGGCAGAGATAAAATATCAGTTTTTGGGCTCCTCGGTGGAGCTCAGCCCAGCTCTGTTTCAGTTTGACGTCCTGGTAGAGACGGAAAATGAATGTGTGGGTTCCACGGTGGAGCTCCGTTTCAGGGCTCAAGGCTCAGTCTCCGGAAAACACTGAAAAGTAATTGAAAAATTCTCTCATTAAATGTTTTAAAACTTTATTTTGCTTTTTCTTACTGTTTAAAAACTGTGATTAATAACTTCTCCACATGTGACATGCAAATATCCATCAGGGTATTAAAACATACCAATATGATTAAAAACACATTTCTCCTAAAAAAAAATATAGCTTTACAAAGTGTATGTAGATAATAATTACATTTTATTAATTGTTTATTTAGATTTTTTTTTCAAATTGTTATTGTTTAAAAATTTAAATAAATATTTGTTGGAGGAAAGCACTTTTGCACTGTTGCAACCAGAGACTGACTGATGTAGTTTTCTGACATCGACAAATGTCCTACAACTCTGTCTGCTGAATAGCCATTTAAAATCATTGAGTAGTCATACATTTCTTAAATTGATGAGGAAACATCTGTTTTCTTGAGACATTAATAAAGTAGGTGCTTATAAAATATATAAGAGGTGACAATTATTATTCACAAGTTAGTTTGCATCAAGGTGTCTCAGTTAATGAGTTGTAATCAACTTTTTTCTTGCTGTAATTGTAGTGTTCTGTGCTGTGATGGTTGTAATATAAACTTTGTCTATTTTCAGCTTTTCAATAGAGGACAGAAGTTTTTAAGTCAATACTGTGTCTTTGTGTTTGCAGATATTGGTTTTCCCACCTTTGGGATGATTAAATAAATTCTTTGGCACAGTTATGACAGGCTTTCACTTTCTTTGTAAGAAATGGCGTTGGTCTTCCCACCCGTCCCTACCACCCAGACTTGCACAGAATATGCAACATGGTAGTCACATCCAAGGAGTGACCAGCAGCTGCCAGGGTTACTTTAGTTTCTTCAGTGTTGCCGCTGATAGCTTTTTTCACATAGTCCTTTCATCAAGTTTGGAAGGTCATCCTGATCTTTGTAACGTCTCAGTCTCCACTCATTATTGATGGTTTTGAAAGTGTTTCTTGGTCCATTCAGTGTCTTCACTGTGTTCTAAGCTTTTTTTGTGTTTTATCTGTTTTGTTTTTCTTTCTTTTCTTTATTGAAATTACGCTAGTAATTTTTTAATATATACACGCGCGCACATTAAAATTTCTGTGTGTGTGTATGTGGGTAAGGGGAAACCGGAGCACCCGGAGAATGCCCTAAAGGAATGGGATGTGTTTGGCAAAGTACATTTTTTGTCCCACAGCTAAACTGTTTTGTGACATTGTTACAAGAGTACTCCATCAAATTGCTAAATATCAAGGATGACAGAGCCTCTTTTTCACTGAAAGTCAAAAAACCTAAAAATTAAAAACTATAATAATGGTAAGATTACTTTAAACTGTTTCCAATATATTTCACTATATATGTCTACTTTTTGGTGGTTTTGGAAGATGAGGAAGAATGGTTGTCTTTGTTCCCAGGTGAGCATTTTCTATTTGACTGAGCTTAATGACTGAAGTTTGTGCAGAAGCAAATCTGGGTATGATCCGAAGCATCTGATGGGACGAAAGGGACTTTATGCCTGATAGCAATGATGAGACGCAGATTCCTGGGTAGTCTCACCAGTAAGCGCGTCAGCATAGTCAAAAGCATCATGTGGGAGGAAAGTCCTATTATTCTTACCAGCTATCTCCATAGAAGGACAAAGACAGCAATTCTTGGGTTGTCTTGGAATATTCGGCAGAATGTTTGTCTCCCTTCTTGATTGTTTCCCATCTGACTGGATTTAATGAGTGTGGTGTTTTCAGTGGGTTTAGGTAAGTTTAGGTAATTTCCCACTAGTCAGTGTGGTGCTGGAGTCTGAATCATTTGAAATTACTCCATCTCTAAGTTTCATTCTTAGTGGATCAGTATTGTCATGTTTATGAGCCGATAAAGCTGTATTACATTCTTGCATTGCTTTATTTTGTTTCCTTCTCCTAAGTATCTCTTCTTTCTTCAGAGCCAAAACTAACAAGTCAGCTTTAGTCTGTTGTTCCTCTTTCCACGCCAGACTGTTTTTAACTCCTCTTTTTCTTTCTCAGCCTTTTCTTGTATCTGTATTGCTCTGTAATTGTTCACAGATTTAATCAATGGAGCACTTTTTACTTCTGCCTCTTTTTCTTCCTTAATTTTCTTGGCCTGCTGCTCAGCAAACTGCTCTTCTGCTTTTTTGTCATCAAGTTGTGTCTTAGCAGCTTGCTTTTTGTATTTTCTTTCCAGAATGTCTGCCACAATTTTTTATTTCCCTAATTTTTCAGTGTGAGGGCTGTGTCTTTGGTTTGTTTTTCTTTTCTTCATAAGTTCAACAAAACTTATTTCATTTATGTCTTCTGCATTACTGTTTTCTATCTCTTTTTTTGTCCATCTGTTTTTTATAGTTTATTTATTACTTTCATTTGTCCTTTGTGTCTCATTTCGTCTTTTAGGCATTCAAGATAAAACCTTTCCTCCCCAGATTCTATATCAGATTTCCCCCTCAAGCGCATATTATGTATGTTTTGTAAATGAAGCTGTTGCTGGTTTTCTACTTTGTTCAGACAATGAATGTCCTCCTGTTGTCCAACATGATTGTCATTCTCCTGCATGCGCCTGTTTGTGGGTTTAATGGTTGAAGTCATCATAATAGTTTGATTTGAAGAATGATTTTGGGAAAAGGTTTTTTTAAAGACTGTGCGGTGAGTCAACTGGGACTTTCCAGCAGTAATTGACGAATGTTATTAGCTTTGATCTCTTTAGGTCACACAGTAGCGTAAGCTTGACGTCATATAATGATTGGCCTAAAGGTCATGTGATCGCTGGGTCACGTGTCCCTGGGTTCACAGCAGCAAGCTCCAACCGTCTTACTTCCGATTTGACGCTCATGTGGAACTAAGTTTCGTTGCAGTTCCTTGACTGACTGACTGAGGTTGGCTCCAAAAGTTAAAATGTCCAACATTAGAGCGAAAATAAACATATTTACAGCTTAGTTTAAAAAAAAAATTTGGTCTCAATTGTTTGATTTTGCATCCATGACAACTCTGAGGGGGGTGAATTTAATGTACTACACCAGGAGAGTGTATATCAAGCAATACATTTATTTATAATATGATTGATTGCCACTGGCTAAACGTTATCACTTCATCATCTGTAATCATTATGCTACCACGCTTAGTGCTTAGCAGAGCCAAAAATTATGTTTATGTGTAAGAGGAGTTTCTGCTTTTCACGTTAAAATTAAAGTTGCACAAGTTGCTTCAGTTTTCATGAGCTGTACTCCATAGTGTATTGTAAAGTGTCCTAAACATGTACTTAAGCTGTTTATATGCTAAGTATGTAAGCAGCTTATATCTTGAATAAAATTACTTTGAATTTATTTTGCTATTGTTAGCTTTGTTTAGATATTTTTTTATTTAGAAAGCTTTTTCTCATTTACTGGATAAAGGGTTACATTTCACCTTGAACAGGCCAGCAGTCAGTAGAGAAAGAAAAGCCGACCCTCCCAACGAGCCGCCTATTATCTCTTTAGTGAAATCCAGTTCAGTACGCACTTCCACCTCTGCCTCAATCTGAAGGGCATTTTGGCAAAATCTTGTTGCACTACAAAGTATTTTATTAAATTTAAAAGAGTAAAAACCTTGTGAACAGGAGGTGTGTTATTAGATGCTGTTGAGAAGAAGATGTACTGGTTTGTGTTGTACTCTAGACCGGCCGTGCTGGTCAACAGGATTTCGGCAGATTTAAGTCCAAGCTTAGAGAAAGAAAACGACAGGCATTTCATTTGATTTTTAGTGACGTTCATTTTCACTACATCTGAAAAACGAGTTTAGATATTTTACCACTGTTGGAAAGAACGGTTTCACATCACTTATCATCAGCTACACATCGATTACCTGCTCTAACCAGCCTGAACTGAGGTTGGCAGTTACCGTAAACGTCGTACTCTCCAGCTTTCCCATGAACGTGCTGCATTAGGGGACTCTGCAGCTGCTACAGAGCAGTCCGGGAATTAAAAAAATGTAAAGGCAGTTGTGATACAGTTTAATCTTAATTTCTCCCACAATAAAATTATAAAGTATTGTAGAAGGTATACTTACCACTACCTTTTGTGATATGTTGCGATATGTGTGACCTGTGTTATTTGGCTTTTCAACTTCTCTACTTTCAAAGTCCGGAATCTGAAAAGAGAACTGATGTATGTTAGTTATTATTTATTTTTCTTTGCTTATCAAATATAGCTTGTGACATATTTCACCTGCAGACCATTCAAATCTGTCCAAGTGTCTTTGTCATTGGACTTTACAGCAATTGTAATAACCACAGTGAAATTCAGCTCCCTGATATCATTTGTAACCTGAGACAAGAAGAGAAAACAAAAGATGTCAGAGTTTATTTAAAGATTATTAAGGCAATGAATTAAAGATAATATTTAAGATAATACACACACACACGCACACACACACTCTAAATGCACACCTGCACATCTAAAGCCTTTTTTAAATTTATTTTTTACATATTGTAGATACTGTATATCCTGCACTTGCTCCTCAATGTATTAAACTAACTGCACCAGAGCCTGCAATACATGAGGATGAGGACCTGGTGGAATTTGCAGACAACGATTCTTCTGTCAGTTTGACTGTTTGGTGCAGTCCTGTAGGAGACAGTGAAGACAACCTAAAACCAAAGTTTTGGATCAGATTACCTGCTATTCTGGCTTGACTGTAAGTACAACTGGGAAGAGCAGTTTTTGTTCAGACAACTGACCTTAGAGTTGCTCTTAAAAAAATAAGTTTGTCAATCATGCAGTCTAGTCTGTCTTTCCTAAGGTGATGCCATTTTCACTGTCCAAGGAATTGCAATCAATTCTGCCCTGTATAAAGACAAAACATGGAGACTTGTGGGAGCAGGTAATCACAGACGAAACTGAAACAAACTCAATCTTGATTCTTTACTGGCAGATTTGTAAACTTTGCGTAGGAGAGACCAACTGGGTATGTGGGACCAAGTTCCTGTTGTAGGAGTTTTCCTCCCTGGTCTCCACAGAGACAATCACATCCAAAAACTCATCAATGCCCACTTTAACCACTGAAGATCTGACGAAGGATGTGAAATAGCAGAGGAAACTACTCAAGGGACAGCGTGGAGGCGGCTGTACATTAAACGCAGCACCGCTTTCATATCCTAGAGACAACTGCGATGTCAGCATGCTGGTACAAACTAAATACCACGTTTCTTAATATGATGTATCTCCTTATTTTATTTTTTTTTGTGTCAATCAATATGTGTAATGATAACTAACAGAATGAAAGGTTGAGCCTCTTTTGCAAGACTTGGCCAATAAATAAATAAAAACAGCTGTGGTGAATATCAATTTTTTTTGGTTTTGTTACATTTTTCTGACTTTACTTGTTGTTACCTCAATTAAGAATTTCACATTGATACACTTTTGGCCACTTAAATCAACAGTAAGTGATCCAGTCTGTTCTTGTTGTTTCCGAGTGATGAAAGCTCTGTTTTCAAGTGGCATCCAGTATTAAAGTGTAATTAATCTGCACTCGAACTGGAACAGACTGGAATTCATTATTATGCTAAATATGGAGCAGAATTATTATTTTGGGATACATTGTCATTTGAAAGGTAAAGATTCACCAAGAAAACAACATCTTAGACATACTCAAAGTTGTCAACTGTCAAGTGTGTCCTGTAAATGAAATGAATAAGAAAGGTTGTGCACTAAACATAATATATTAATATTCACTTTACTTACAAGAATTTTCTTTGTTGACTTGAAATGGGTTTTTTTCTATTGAGTGCCACATAATTATGTCTCAACTTAACTGTAAAAAACCCTAACGCGTTGTCTAAACACAAACTGTTATAAGTAAAAAAATCTTACATCCAGAGGGTGGCAGTATATTAAGACGCCAACTGCCATGAGACCCCAACAAAGAAGAAGAGCAATCAATGTCAGACTACTACCAGTTTGACTCTCACACACCTGAATGACCCCCTGCAAAGTTTTCTGCAATTGGTTTTGGCCTTTAATTTTGGTGCAGTATATCGCACAACTAAAAGTAGTTAAAGTAACAGTGGGATTTAAGTGTACTGTTTAATTGACTAATTGCATAAGCATTGATAATGTTTGTAAAAGTAAATTGTCATTGCACATTTGGCTACTTTTTATAGTTAGTTTTACCCATTTCACATAATTATATAGGTGTAATATGTTTGTAGTACTTTTTTTTTTCTATTTAGAGTGAAAATGTTGAAAATAAAAAAACAGTTCCTCCTCAGGGGTTTTGTATCTATTTAATGAAGATCCAAGCAGTCTCTTCAAAGCGTATCTGGAAGGTAATACTGCAGCAGTAACAGTATCCTAGGGGTTTTAAGAATATCACATAAGCCATTTAACATTGTGGGATATTGCTTGTTGGAATGGCAATTTTGTTCTAGACCAAAATCATGTTTCTGGTCATTTAATCTTAAAAATTATAACATTTTATAAAAGTAGATCTAGCAGAACTGCTATAATGATAGCATCAGATCCTAGAGGTGTACTTAATAAAATGGCTATTGAGAATACAAATTGTGAGGAATCGGTCTAGACCTAAAGTTAGTAATCAGTTGCTATTTTAAAACATTTAAGAGAAAAATGCAATGCAAACGAGCTCTTTGGAATTTTGTTATTGGCTGGTGATTTCATTGTTGTGCCTTTTTTTTTGTGTGGAAAGGATTCAGATGGCTGTACTACCCAGAGGGACCTTTAACAAGTTGTCTTTGGCATCTATAGCATCAGTGCTGAGGGAGGTGATGATACCACCACTCCAGTTGATGTTGGGATAGTGACGGGGGTGTTGAAATGCTTTACGACTTGGGAGACATTGCTTCTACATTAGCACTCTTAATGGGTGTAAAATATGCAATGAACCTCAGTTATGCTCAGAAACTGAAAATGTTCTTTGAGGTGCTTCAGAAAATCTTCCTTCAGCCGGATTCTACCAGTCTCTCAAGCAAGGAACAGATGCCTAAAAACAAACTGTATTAGTGGACCAACATTGAGCGTAAAAAAAAAAAAAGGTGTATAAACTTTGATGGCACGCACCACTGTTTGTGTGTTCAGATGTAAAGCTGCAAAAAAACAAACTTTGAGGGAACCAGTATTGAGCACTTAAAGATTTGTGGCATTTAAGCTTGTTTTCCACTAGAAACCATTTAATTAAAAGGAACTTGATTATTCCTTTTTTCTTTCCATACCAGCGTTCTAGGCGGCTGTAAAGCATGTCCAAATTGTTTTTATTAACTAAGCTTGAATTTAATGTTTTTTGGGTTTTTCTGGTAAAATCATTAGTTTACTTTGAATATATAAATATGTAATATGCAACTTCTAAACAAATTTTGTTTGTCCATATAACATAACTGACTTTAGTTAGCTAAACTTAAACGTCTTTTACTGAGCAAAAATTTGTGATAATAGTAGGCTTGAGTCAAAAATATTATTCTCCCTAAAACAACCCCATTAAATCAGATAACAGATTTTTTTTTCTTTAACTTTCGTAATTAAATTTTGTGGAAGTTGTTGACAGGAAAAAATGAAAGGTTTCATTTTCTTTGAGTGCATGCTGTCATGTATTATTGATATTTCTCAAATAATATTAAAAAAATTGATTGACATTCAGCCCAAATAAGTTTGTTAGTTTTTTATTTTGGGGGGGGGGGGGGGGGGTTGTAGAAGGACTTGGCAGCAGAAGTTAAACTGGGCCGGAGCTGTCCGGGTCTGAGCCATGGCACGTTTCCTTATAAGGCACATCGAAAGCAATATTCATGATTTTCAATTCTGAATGATTAAAACAATATTTTCAACCAATAAGACCAATGAAACTTCTTAATGGAATACCTGATATGAAGAACTCTATCAACTCCAGTTAGAACTCTAATTAATATTCCAGAGCGTTGCCAGGATTTTTTCTCCTTCTTTTTTCAAGCTCGTTAGAGACGTCAACACTCAGCCTCAGTCAGTTACAATGAAGATGAGAAGATAATGGCAAGGAAATTAATGTTGTTGAAAAGAGGTGCTAAAACGAGTAGCATCAGACCTTTATTGAATTTCTTTGAATCTTTTGGCGATTTAACGTTCCCACTTTAAAAGGAATTAGCAGAGATCTCAACAACAGGTTAACTGAACGATGAAGTAGGTTTCTGACTGAACGACTATTCCATCACATCTTAGAGCAATGAGCCCTTAGACCACGTCCAGGTCAAAAACCACATGTTTTGCAGTGTAGCATACACATTATTCCTTGTCTTGTATGCATAGAAGGAAATATATGTGACAGAAAGAGTCTCATGGTTGCTCGTGACTGTTTGGTTCCTGATGTATCTCAATTACAGAAACGGCTTTTGGAGATATTCAGACCAATAAGAAAATAAAAGCTATGATAGCTCAGATGGAACAAGTAAATAACACTTGCTATACTTAAACTATGGCTTACCAAACCAGATAGTGTAAAAATGTAGACTCGTCACTCTCACTCAGGGTCCTCATGCATCGGAGCAGATATGAGGATTATATCTGTGATTAGCATCTTTGAGGGTCCACCTAGTGCTAAAGTCCTCACATGCAACTCCAAAGGTATCTATGACTAAATGTATAAATGTTAGTGTAAAAGGTCACTTTCTTTTGGAGCAATAAATCCACTGTACCTAAAATGATTTGTGAGGAAATGTAAGAAGGTTGTGCTTTTTCTGTGGAAAATCAGTAGTTAATATCATGATTAAATAATGAACCTTAGTTCTCTAACATCACACAGATGAGAGTGTGATATACAGAAATAAATTAAATTTGAAAACAGCAATAAAAGACAGTGGACCTGTATGCTGGCCAGATCATGGCCATGTCAATTGCCCAGGGGGGTCAGAGTCCACATTTCCTGGGGTCCAGACAATGTTAAGGTCAAACCAGAACATATTACTGATGAAGAAATACGATCACGAGTGCAGTCGGTGATCATATTGTCCTTTGATTTGATCATATACACATACTTGTACCTTGGCTAAAGAATAAAGGTTGGTTGTGTTGTGGTAAAGTGTTATAAGTTATTAAGAGGAATTGAATGTGCATTGTGGTGAGCACAGAACAGAGGGGACACATTTGTTTTGTTTTTAAAATATATGAACTAACCTAACACTTGCACCAGTCGTGGTGCTGTTAGACTCTTCTGTCTGGGTTTTGCATCCCATCTGCTTCTACTGGCCACTGTTTTTGGTTCTCACCACACTGTAGTGATGTAAATAAGTTACATAACTGTTAGATAGGGTGCAACAAAAACTCACAAACACTACCAATCACATCCATTGGTTGATTTAATAAATGATGCAATAAACAAGACAATTTATATAGTATATATCATATATTATGTTTCTCTTCCTCTCTCTATCAGTACTTGACCAACAAACTGGAATCAGCTTGACTCCTTCAGCGGACACACTGGTTCGGTGAAGGTTAGGTTGGTGCCTAGAATCCAAAAACTACCATTAGGGCAAATTAGCAAATTTGGAACATTGTGTTGATAATCTAAGCGGAGAGAGAGGTTTGATAGCACTAAATCAGCTACCAATGACTCTCAAGGTGACTTTCAGCTTCATTTCCCTCCCTCTGTTGAGGCAACATTTATATTATTTACACTTTCACACATGATCAGTTGTTAAACGGCATCATGTGGATCAGTATGTTGATGATTTAATGCATGATTTGTTGTGATACTGGGCTTTAAATTCAAGCTGTGAGTGCATGGAGGATTAGTTGTTTCCAAGTACCTGACGGAGTTGGAATGAATAATCAAGTATTCATTCATGAGCGATGATAGGTTACTTTGACTTTTAATTAACTGGTGAAGTCATACAACAACCTTCCAATGACGACTATTTTAAGTGCCACTGAAAAACATTTTGAAACATGTTAATTTGCAAAGATACTTCTCATGATTTCATGGTGACAAGTGGAAAATGATTATCCTCACTGTTACACAGTCTCTGATCAGGAAAACAGCTCTAAAGGTTTAAATAATTAACCATTTTCTTTACTTGTTTGCCTCTTTAAGGTATTCCTCTTCAGCCAGGCAGACATGAAGTGTTGGGAAAGATATGAGCATTACTTGCAGCTTAGGTTTAATTTCCAGGAACTGGAAAAAAAAAAAAAAAAGGTCTATATTTTGAACCACTACATCACTATGAAGACCAGCAGCACTTTTCACCATTTGTTCTGCATGACTTTTGTCTGCAACTTTACAAACTTCCCCAGTTTCACCCTCTATTTCCCTTTCACTCCATTTCTACACATCCAATATCTTTCATAATTGTTATTTAGCCTCTCAGTCAGTCTGTGTTGCTCTCTCGGGGCCCTCCTTGTCCACTAAACCTTTTACCATTCTGTTGTAATCTGACCCAGCCCTCCATAACATTATTGCACCAGCTGTCCCAGACCTGGTCCTAATGCAATAGTGAGAACTTTTCCACTCTCACTGTTTTCCCATTTTTACTTAATAAGCCCCATCTCGTTGCTTTTTGGGCTGCAAACAGAATCTCACTTCAATTGAATTCATTGCACTGCTATTGGTTTTGCAGGAAAAAGAAAAAAAAATCCTTGTTTCGCTACCACTTATTGTTAAGTGTACTTTGTTGAAAACAGTTATGTGGGGCAAAGCGTTGAAGAAACAAAGGTAAATCTAAAAATGTTGTCAGATAAGTTAAAATATTTCACTAATTTACAATTGTCATAGATTAAATTAAAAATGCATCTGAATATAACTGATAAAAGATGATTACTGTTAAGTCATAGTAGCATACTAAATACTTTTTTTGTGATTATGATATTTTTTTTTTCCTACATAAAATGTGCTCTAGAGGAAGACACTACATAATCAAAACAGCCAAATCAATACAGCACATCTTTCAAGCTTCATCATGCACGTACCCGATGGGGACACTTAATGCAGACTTCAGTTGTGGAGATGAACCCACACTGAGCTCTTGAACATTCATTTCCTCGAGGGAAGGAGTTCCTGTGGGTTTAACATGCAGCTGATGGCTCACGTGATTACCAGCAGCTCCTTCCACTTCTGTCTCGCTGTTCTCGCCTTCCGCTCTCTCCCACCGCTGCTGGTTTCCATCCTTGTTTGACCCTATTGATTTGGCCCAAACTAAGCTCCCGCTCGCTCGCCTTTTCTTATTTATTTGCACAGTTTAATCTGCAGCACAGCTTTGACCCATTGTCCTAACAATGAAGTGGAAACAAGCTGCACTGGCTGAATGAAAAAGCATGCCAATTGGGTCCCAATTGTCCCGCAGTGGGCAAAGCGTCTGTGTTACAAGGTTAGCCAACCAAAATTCTTGTAGACCCTCAGGCTTCACCGACATAGTTATTTCAGATGGATGAAATAACGTTTCAGTATTTATATGTTTATATACTAAATACTTACCAAAGGTAAGGCAAGGTAAAAAAAAAAAAAAAAAAAAAAAAAACTAGACAAGGGATGAAAAATGGTTTGGTGCACTGCAATGTACAATATTTTGAAAAGATATTCATAAAAAGAATAAAAACTACCTCCAGTGACCTTGACCCGTCATAAATATGTACAAAAACCATGCTTTCTCCTGAGCCTCGTTTGTTCTACTTCCATCTACACTGGAGGACAAAGGAAATTATTTTCCAGGATGTTATAACTCCAGAACTTGTGAGGCTCAACATTCAGCCATGCTGAAACTTTACAATCTCTTCTAAGAACTTCACACCAATCCGATGTATTGATAAATTGTGGCCTTTTATTAAGAAAATCACCTGTTACATTAAAATAACTAAATAAGATTGCAAGAACAATGTAGCCAGGTCATAAATGTCTTAAGCTGAAAAGATGCTCACTTACGATTTGCTTCTATGACTACAGCTCTGTGTTTGTGTGTGTGTGTGTGTGTGTGTGTGTGTGTGTGTGTGTGTGTGTGTGTGTGTGTGTGTGTCTTATGGTATATACCACACAATAATTCTGATTAACTCTGTCTCTCTACTAAAGCAACTACTTCAAAAGTACAAGGATCAACAGAGAGAACCAGCACATTAGTTTAAAAAACACACCCAGAACCCAAATCCATCAGCAGACCTGCTCCTCATGGCTGCAAGAGCTCGCCAGTCTTTTTTTAACCTTTGTATAAATGACTGTATAACGGTAACTTGTTTTTTAAACTTTCTGATAATACCACCGTCCTCAGTCTGTTACACGACTACTCAAACCCCTCACTGTACTGCCCTAAGTCCAGAGGTGTGATGACCACTAATGACACATTACCAGATTAGGAGTTTATTAATATCGCAAAGACAAAAAAAGAATCTCCAGTTAAATTGTCAGGGTAGACCAAGGGCAAAATAAAAAACAAAATAAACCTACCCGTGATAGCCAAGCTCACCCATCCAAAAATGAATAACCCAAAACACAATTACTTACCTCCCTAACTAAGTAAATAAGAGAAAACCAGTAAATGGCAGTTCACCTTTACAAAAAACAATTCAAGATTTTACATTACAAAGGTATAAAGCAGAAAAGGTGGCTGGTTGGGAGAGGAGGGAGATGTAAATCAGCCCCTCAAGGTTGTAAGAAATCCTGGCTTTTCTTTTGTTTTTTCATGTTAAAAAAATGCTTTTCAAGCATCTCCTGCACACTGCACCTGCACACTGTAATTTGCATACATTATGTACAAAATACACAGATACATCAGTTGTAACATACATAGAAGGCAAATGTTCAGTCTCAGTCAGAGGATTTTGTTTTTTGTTAATCAGTAGTTATGAGGTAAAGGATGTCAGCGTGGTTTGGAAATCTCTGCAGGATCTCACGCAAACTGCCATGTCAGGTGCTGAGAAGAACTGAGAACATCTCCCTCCAGCTGTCTATGAGTAATCTGCACTCAGACGCTTGAGTTTTGTCGGACCCATCGCACTTCCTGTACTCCGAGAACCACCACTTTACCTTCTGGCACAAGGTACCTTTTTGATTTAGGAAATATGGAGCCTGTGCAATGCAATGTGGGCTGCTGGTTAACTCGTACGCCTTTGGTTTTATCTATTTCTTGAGTCCATGACAAATTTCCCGAAGAGGACACTATATATTTTATTCTGTTCTATTAGGAAAATGCTTTGAGGAATTGTGACACAGTTATATAATTTCCTTTGACAAGATAAAATTGGTGAGACTGTGGGACATTCATCATCTACTAGAGAAAATTACTACTGTGTTAGGAGAAAAATAAAACATTGAGACTTTGAAGAGAAGTAACAAGACTGGAAACAAACGGCATGGCGATAATCGTTGGTCCTTCAGACAAAACTGCATTAAAGCTACGGAAGATTCTTTGATGATTGAATTGTATAGTGCATTTTAAAACTACTGTAAGTGACGAGAACCCAATGTTGCATCCACAAATAAGAACTAAAAGTAGTGTCCAAAAAGAAGAAGAAAAAGGGGGATTTATGTGGAAGCCCATTTCCAAGAAACAAACATTTCCATTTTACATTTCTATAAACCTTAATAATAGTCGGTGTAGCATGTTTACATGATTCCTTCATTCAAATTCACTTTTTTTTTTTTTTTTTTTTGAGCTTGGTGGCTTGGTGGTTAGGACTGTTGCCTCACAGCAAGAAGGTTCCTGCTTCAACTCCCAGGCTTTCTGTGTGGAGTTTGCATGTTCTCCTAGGGTTTCTCATGCTTGTCTGCTTGTCTTGAGTTCTCCCATGTTGACTGTTTTCTCTTCATCCAAGTTAGTGATGGGCCATGGTCAGACCTGCCATTTGATAGTAGCACTATTTTTGTCTTTCTCATCATTACAAATCATTTCAACATGTTGGACCAACTAACACAATAACGAATTGCAGTTGGGAAACAAATGTCCACTTGGCTAGAGAAAATAACCGTTCGTGACTTTGGCTGATAACCTGCAGTGAAATTGTTTGTTCGATACTCTCATACAACTTCTTTCCGTTCAAGTCCAACCTGTACATATAGAATAATCCCAGTTTGGATCACAGTAATTATAAATTCACGTGTTTACTACATTTTTAGCAGATGTTAAATGCTCTCAAAATAAGATCCACATTCTCTCTTATTCACTTCTTACAATGGTATCACATGCATGTTGAGACTTGAAAAGAAATGTTTAGAGCTCCCTTATTAGGATTTGGGTTTGGGTTTGGGGTTACTTTTTATGTCTTTTACTTGGTTCTCTAGGTTTGCTCTTGTGTATGTGACCTGTTTACTGTTTTAATTTGAAAGTCTGTGTCCTTGTGTGTTTCTTTTTTTTTTCTGAACTTCCTGTGATCCCATGATACAGTAGTTTGCACAACAGTCTGTGTCTCGTCAGCCCCTGTGAGCATGTATCGTCTTGTCTTTCCCGTCCTCCCTGCTTGTACGTCTTTCTTTCACTCCCGTCTGATCGCCTGTATGGATATCTGTTATCTTTTGGGTTTTCTTTGTTTACTGTTGGAGGCCTTTTTGGATTTACTTTTCGGATAAACTGCCTGTGCGGCGCCTTTTGTTTATAATAGAGATATTTTTTTGTGCACCTGCTGCCTATGTATGGATCTCCTGCATTTGGGTCCTGGAAACTCACCATGACAGCAGGTGTTTGACTTCAATTCCTCCAACTTTCTCACTGAATGTGAACAGCATGACTGCAGATTACAGTTAATTCAGGATATGAGGGTGGTGGGGTAATAGTCAGGAATAAAAAAGGAAAGAAAACCCTCAGAAGTTCTGGGATTAATTTACCATCACCAAACCTGTAAGTCAATGAAGTACAATGAAGCCATTCCAAGAAATAATGATTTGTTAATTGTAGTCATTTAACTTATTCAAAACTAAAAATTGGCCTTATATTTACAGTATGTCCCAGAATGTGGTAATTATTTTGACTACTTATAGGCAGTGCTTTCGGAAAACAACAGGGAAAGGATGGATGAAGACTGGGTCTCGAAGCAAAAGTGGAGAATCAGAGGGGGTGAACCAACGTATTGAAACTTCATAACTAGTTTATGTGTTTTTAAACTTAGAATAATGTAGTCAGGTAAGTGTGCCTTAAACTGCACTCTTGTTAGTTTGCACCCCACAGCTGGAGGAGGGCAAGTTGAAATGCTGCATTTAGAAACATTCAATGTCTAGAATACCTTTTTATATTCTAATGCATCAGATGGATGATGCCATCAAGGCTAATGAAAAAGTTTAAAAATTAAGGTACCAAATAAATCAGAAATGTGTAAATGCGAGAAATACACAGGTTTATTGTGTATCACTATAAAAATGGGACATTTTTAAAATTCTGCATTGATCTTTTTTTTCTCTTTCTATTGCTTCGATGTTTTTTTTAATGACCACATGGATGAGTAAGATGTAAAATGCTGTTGCCTGGGGGTTTCAGGCTTTCCTAGCTCTGGTATCCAGAGAAAAACCACATGCTGTGTGTCAAGGTAGCTACGGCTGCGCATCATGCTGTGCACTAATGATCATTATAAGATCATGGACGCAAGCAGATCTCTGTAGAGCTCAACATTTATGTAATTCTGCAGAGATGGATAGATGGATAGATGATTAAAATTGCATAAATATAAGCTCAGATGAACAATAATAATTTGAGGGTATGGTTTTCTGTATGTAATCAGTGTCATGTTGTGTTGGGGCAACTTTGATCCACAATTTAACACGCTGTTTCAGTTGATTAAAGTTTGTAGTTTTGCTTTGTTTTTCATGCACACCTTTCTCAAGGTTGAGGTCTGGACTGACTATATCATTGGAACACCATGACTCTTTTCTTTTTCAGTCTTTTTTATGAAGGTGGGATAGTTTATTTTAGTCTTTGTTCTGCCGCATGATGGATGAATGGCCTCACACTATGATTGTCAGGTACACATGTGAGTACATGTTGACTCAGCGGCTGCAGTGTGTCCAGGTCCTGTGGCTGCAAACGAGTTCAAATCATCACCCCTCCACCACCGTGCTTTATGGCTCGTATGAGTTATTTGCACTGATCTTCCGCGTTTAGTTTTCATTAAAACTGTGGCTGTATGTTACTTTGCTTTTGTCTGTGCAAAAACATCCAAAGCTCCAAAGACTCTGCTTCCTTGTTTGTTTTTTGTTGTTTTTTTTTTGTTTTGTTTCTGTAACTTAGAGATTTTCCCGATAGACTGTACAAGAAGAACCGAGCCGACCCTCTGTGATGTCAGCCGTAGGTTTTCTGAAGAGACGGTTTGAAGCGAATCTGTAACACTAACTGTGTTCTCTGGTTGCAAACCTTTCTTCATTGATTACACACACCTGTTGAGGATTACTCCTTCTCTGCTTTTTACGCTGGACTTTCTCATGGTCTGGTGTCACATTGTCTTAGTCGTGCTAAAAATCCACAGTTTATGCTGCTGCTGCTCTTGTGTTTTTGACCCTGCTTTAATAGTTACAGCTTTCTGCTAAACCTGGTTGACAGACGTCAACTTCTGACCTCCTCTCGACAAGCCGGTTTAGACGTCTTTACTTTGGTTTGGGCTGATCGCCTGTGAAACCCCAAACCTGGACTTTGTGCCACCTACCAGCTTTCATGCATATATGCATCTGCTCATGAGTAGTCAAGTTAGATTATCTCTGTTTACTTGTACGGCATCAGTGTTAACCGTTTCTTTTTTAATATTTATCAGACATGCTATTTGACAAAGAAACGCGGCTCATGTCATTAAGGAAGAACATGAGGATTTTAATTTTAACATTTTCCTTTGAGGCTGGTTTAAAGCAGCTCGAGTGGCTATTAAGGCATTAGATGGTTTCTTAACATTGGAACATTTAAACTTATTCAGACACTAGTACTGGTCCAATACAATGAAAAAGACGTAAATGAGCAGAAGATGGACTTTTTAAACAATTACATTTAAGTGGATGACATATGCAACTGCAGGACCAGCAGTGTGTGTTTACCTACACATACAAAGAAAAAGTCTCTTTAATAAAACTTAAAAGACTGAAGTAGCTAAAATAATGAGAAGCAGCATGTCACTAAATGCAACCACTTCAAGAAATGATTCTGAGCCAATTACTTTGGAAAGCCAGCTGAGCTGGTGGTTTGTGTGTATTCACCTCTCCAGGAGAAAAGCAGATAATGCAAGGGCATTTAAAAATGAAACAAGAGATGAGACGGTGCAGCAGCGAAGGCTGAAAACAAATGTTAGTTAGAGGATTTGCTCAGTCTGAAGGAGCTTGAGGAGTGGGATGTTTTTCTTATCCACACTTGTTTAGTGAAAAGGAGAAATGTGAAGCACCACAGTGTAAAACCTGCCAATTATAGATGCCATTTGTCCCATGTGATGCTTGAAATTTTGCCAAGGTCACACACCATAACAACGTTTCATTCATATATATATATATATATATATATATATATATATATATATATATATATATATATATATATATATATGATCTCTCCCTGCCTCTCCATCCAATTTCTTACCAAATCCTGCCTTTGCTCTACTGTCTTTATTTATTTTTATTTATATCCTCGGCTTCTTCAATCTTCTTTCGATTCTTTCTTTTTTTCCATTTTCTGTAATCTCAGAAAGTGTTGGCGTAGGGCACCATGCTGTGTCACCAGCTGACATCTGACACAGGTCAGGAAGCATAGTCAATAAAGCCTTCTAATTGAGTGCCACTGGCTGCTGTTTATTGACAAAATAAGACCAGGGAATTAGGTGTTTCTCTGTTGCGTCCTCACAGCTCCACCGCCCTCGTACCTGTCGGCTGCCGTCCACTCCCCATCCATCACGGGTTCAGCTTGATCTGCTGCCTGTGTCAAAGGGATGGTACATGACTTCAGAAACAGCTACGTTCCACCTTCCCTCGCAAGTCCAGGTGGAAGTGAATGCATGAGCCAGAAGGAGAGAAAGGGAACATGGGAACATGAACAAAAGACTGTAAAAGAAGGAAATGAGAGTTGTGTGTGTGTGTGTGTGTGTGTGTGTGTGTGTGTGTGTGTGTGTGTGTGTGTGTGTGTGTGTGTGTGTGTGTGTGTGTGTGTGTGTGTGTTTGTAGCTTCTGTTTCCATCTGTACCTCCGTCATGCCCATCAGAAGCCGTATCATCAGAGAGGCCTTCTCGCACTAAAGTACACTCTTGGTAGCTAATTAGTGTTTATGCTTTTGGATGCTCTCTCTGCCGCCTGGCAAAGGAAAAGATAGCATTCCCATCTCTAAAACCTCTCTCTACCTACTTAATCAGAGGCCAGGCGGAGTCTTGGGCTCAGAGACGAACAAAATTTAACTCTCTGTCATTCAGATAAAGACCCTTATCCACTCCTTTCTTCTTCTTTGCTTGCCTAAATTAACTTCTAATCTCATGAAAATGGTTTGGTGGGTGATCACAGCTGCCTGTAAACCTCCACCTGTCAAATAACCTGAGGAAATCTCCATTTTTATCTCAGTCATGTGTAAAAGTTAGTGCCTACTTTTTCTATCCAATGTTTTTCCTTTTTTTTTGTATTTACCCCTCTGAATGGTTTATTGCAGTGATTCCATTTGGTCTTTGACCTATTTAAGTAGCAAGAAGTATGTGTTCTTAGAAACCCTTGGATGTCTCACCTACTAGCCTCACTGACAATCCCACCTCCACCCCAGCTTCCACCTGTGGCTCTGATTCAAAGGGGGGAATAGTCCTACACCCCTGTATTTTTGTGTAAAGCCTGACAAACAATGCTTTTATATAGCTCAAACGCCAAAGCAAAGTATTTGTTACAATTAAAGTATTTCAAACTTGATCGTTCCAAGTCCAGACCTCAGTCCAATGACAATGCTGGGATGGGAAGTGCCTAAATGAATATCCAAAAACTATCAACTGACATAATTGATCAAATTTTTGTCTTTAATCATGTGAGACTGAAAGTCAAACAGGAAGTTTTTTGGTTCTAATGATATAACCATAAGATATTAAACCACACCCCCATTATTGTGTTCATTATTATTTCTTTACTTTTGCTTCATTTTTTGAATAAATGATGGAATAGTGAAAACATCACTACATCAGTTTATATTTGACTACAACCCACTGTGATCACACAATATTATTATTTTTTTAAATATTTTTACAAAAAAAAAAGAAAAAAAGTGATAGGTTTTAAAGACGGGATACTAACTTTTCCACTTGACTGTAAGTTCACTTCGGTGACGGTTGCCAGTGGGATGACTGAACACAGTCGGCGCCAAATGTCAGCGTCTCGGCTGCGCTCCCTCAGGTGTGTTGCATCATCCTCCATTCTCTTCTCTTCTTTCTTTCCCCACAGATCTCCAGGACCAGGTGGGAACGATAAGGGTGAGATGGTAGCACAACGGGCTGCTGGACTGGATATGCCACGCTAGCAGGCCCACGGCTGACAGTGATGAATGAGCCACTCAGGTATCTGATAATTCGTCACTCACCAACGGAGAGGGGTCCATTAATCAAAACAAGCGTGTCAGAGACGCATTCTCTAATGCAAATCTCCTCATTTCCACCTCCTTTAATTCTTAGCTGCTCTGCTTTAACCTGACTTGACTAAGAGTCGGGAGGAGACCAGCAAGATGCCCGTTCTGTTAGTGATTCCCCTAAGTGACGGTAGAGGGGGGACAAGCATGCCTGGGCATTACAGAATTACAGAGTGCAGCCTGAGGAATCGCCGTCCTGGCAGGCAGCGAGTAGAGAGATGGAAAAGCTGGAAGTGGGCAGATTGATTGATCCATTGCTGCTGTAATGCATCAGGAGTTTCCCAGTGGAGAGAGGCGGTGTGCAAAATGCTCAAATCTGGATAGCGGGGCACAAATCAGCAGCACTGCGATCTCCAGAGAGGTTCCCATTACTGCTGCTATATATAACAGTAATCTTGTTAAGCTTCCATTCGGTCAGGGCGCTGTCAGGGGGGTTTGATTCAGTCAATAAGTGACCCCTCAGACTGTAAATGATTCAGCCTATTTCTCTTGGGCAGATACAAACAAACACAAGCATATAAACACAAAATCCCACATTGATGTAGATAACTGCACTTATAAAGACACACACACCAATTTTCTTTCTCTTTCTTTTTTAATAAGAGCAACCTAACCTGTCTGCTCCGACCAGTCTCACGAGCATTTGATGCATTTCTGTTTACCTGTTCATTTGGAAATCGTGCCTAATTGGTATTTAAAAGGGTGTTTCTTATCAAGCAGAACAACTCAGACTGTCACCCTTAAAACTTCCCACCACATGTAAAATGCACAGACGAAGAACTTCTGCTATGCTGAAGGAAAGTAAAAAGAAGTGAAGATGTATGGCTTTATTCCCTCTGTCCTTTATCTTATAGCAAAAGCTGTATCTTATCTTCCAACAAACATAATTTGATATCCATTGTGTACTTTTTTTCAGCAAACACCTGCATACTAATAATAATAATACAACTACAGTTGGTTCCAAAGCTCGGTGAAAAGTAGAGGGATGGCAACCGATAACTCAACCACATGGCGGAGCAGACGTCTTGGCCCGCGTTGATATCTTTCTCAGCAGACGTTCCATGCTCAGGCAGACTTGTGCCTCAGTGCTCTCACCCCTTCACCACAGAGCATGATTTACCCCCCAGAAAAGCAGAGAAAATTTGCCTCAGAACCCCTCAGAGTGACTCCATCAGTCTGTGCCTGCCTATCTGCAAATGCCAGCTCATTTCTCAAGCTAGGCCCCCCAGTTGGACTGCAAACCCTGCTAACTGCTCATTCTTATGCATCCCTTCTGCCAAATAGCACATAAACTAGTAGAAGGGAAGAGCCTGAAATTTCCCTGGACTATATATTTTACCGTTTGGAGATATCAGAGAAAACTAAGGTAGTTTAGCTCTTAAATCTTGAATAAAATGGGGAGATGGGGATATGACAGCGTAGTGCAGCTAACTGTGTCTCTGTGGGCTCTGAGCGATGATGAGTTTCGCTTGACATCAGGATGCAGACTACTGCCCGCTGTTGCCCCGTGGGGTTGATAGTGCGGTTGACATTGAGAGTTTGGTCTCTATTGTTTTCTATCTGACCTCTTTGCGTCTAAGCCTCGGTCTTGGGGCTGCCTTGATCTGCCATCTGTCCAAGTGATGCTGCTGGATCCCAGAGAACGGTTCCCCGCCGAGCTGCGTGGACCTTAACCCATCAGCTATACAATCTAGACGTTGCTGAGAGGATACGAACTTGCTCCTGAACTCCTTCGAATACAAGATGTATTTGTTAGCATGTAGGGACACTCGGGAGGCTTTAAAGCCAGAGTGAACGAAAAATAAAAAAACAAAAAAAAAACTCTCTTTATCTAGAATGTGGAATCACAGCTGTGATGATGAATTATGTGTGTGTAGCTTCTACAAATAGCTCCTGAACTCATTTTTTTAAGCTCTGAGTTAATTTGTTAGTCCCATTACTTGTGAGCTTTGCAGGTAGTGAAGTTAAAATAATGTGAAAACTTAAACAAAAAACAGTCTCTTATTATCTCCGACGTCAAATCTCCACTGCAATGATCAATTAACTGTATGTGTTTCTACTCTACTACTGATCCGCTTGGCTGTGACCTGCTGCCAAAATAGGGAAACAAGGTTTTGAGTTTTGCCTTGCACCAATTGCTGTCTGTCTCGTTATGGGACTCAAAATAAATGTGACGAGAAAGCTAAGCGCAGGAAAAATGTAGGAAAGAGTAAACAAGCTCTTTATAAGTGTTCTGTCACCCCCATAACACTTTCTTTGAGCATGAGCGCAATAATCATCCCGGTGACCACCTACTCACTGCAAATCACTGTCACCTCCATGAACAATAGGTAGTTTTCAGAGGACGGGCAGAAAACACTAACATCTGCTGACAGCTTCTGATCATGTCCCCTGGGAAAGTAGTTCCGCTGCAAAACATTCAAAGGAGCAAGGTGGGTCGCGCGCACGCATACAAGAATGTAAATCAGCCGCTCTCTGCTTATCAATTACTCAACTCCCCAGCACGTGTTAATAAAGCTGTCGTCGCTTTAATTACAGTTCTCATTTTAGGCAGCTGGTTCATATGCAGCTCAGAAAACTGTACCCCCATCTTACATTAGTTCATGGATGAGGAAACAAATCTGTTTTGCAACCCGCCAGAGAAAACTTCAAAACCACAAAAACTGTCAAACATGTGCACGAACAACAAGTTTAGAGCTTCAGCAAAATGGTTACCTGTTTTGTGCTTCACAGCGGCTTCGAAGGACCTGTCCACATATTCGTGAGCAGAATAAGATCAGCCGAGTAACAGACTCTATATTTCATTTTTTGTTTCATCAGCAGCTCTTTCCTTTGTGCCGTTCCAGAAACTTTTGGACTTTGATATGTCATTTTAGCTTAATTTGTTCTGTCAGAGACTAGGAGTACTGAGGCCAGGGCCACGCGCCATCTACCGCACTGCTTCGGACATGAAGACATGACGAGACATGACAGTTTGGACCGAAGGCCACAATGTTCATATCAGTGGAGTCCGTGCTGCATCTCAGTTGACTGGCTGACTTGGCAATAACTGGAATAGGTAATCAGACTGTGATGCATATATACCCCTTGTACTACAATGATTGTTAGTGATGTTGTGTGAGCCTGGAATATGTCAAACCTCCACGAGTGTCTTCGTGTGTCCTATAATAATGTGAGATGCCAGCCATGCTTACTGAGCCGAGCTAGTACACAAATGATGCAGTGCCCTCTTAAAGACCTTCATTTGTTTAATTTCTTGAGCAGATTCAAACTGCACATTTACAAGTTTGCTTTTTAAAAATAAGATCTCACACGGTACAGTCGCCTAGTCAAGATGTAGTACCATAAACAAAGCAATATTTGTGTAAAGTCAGGTTATTAGTTCTGATTTTCAGTATCTAAATAGTTCCAGGCTTGGTTAGATGCATTTTTTGGAACATTTGTACCATTACTGAGAATATGGTTGTGTATGGGGAGACGGTAAAGAAATGCTGCCACTAAAATCTATTTTGACAAAGCTGCAGTAGATTCCTAATTAGTTTCTCCCTCTCTTTGTATTTCCACATGCTGGGATCAAAAGAAGAAGGGCCTTCAATTGATGTTAATAAATAAATCGGGTGGGTGGGGTGCTACGGCTACAAAGAATATGAGCTTTATACTAGGCAATCAAAAAGGAAGTAGGTAATGTTTGAGATTGAGGAAGGAATTAATCTGGAATTTCAAACCGCTTTGCTGTCAAGGACTTGCTGTATGATGGCTTCATGGAGAATGAGCGGGATGAACTGCTGCTCCTCAGCAGAACAAATGTGTACTTTTTTGTGTGTGCTTGATAAAAACTTCATGGATGTTTTGTGACGTCTCCTAGTACTTCATATCCTCTGAGGAGACTGCAAAAACAAAACTGCTAAGGAAAATGTGGCAAAGTCTGAATCTGCTTCCACGTCATCAGAAAGCATATGGTTTTACCATTATTGAGCAAATATTTTAATGGCAATACTACCCCTCTATGCATTATTAAAACCTAATTTGTTTTATAGGCACTGAAGCTTTAGTCAAATTATTAATTCATGCCCACTTAACAACAGTTATTTTCCCATGGCAAGATAATCCCTATCACAAGCTCGGTGTTTTGAATAGGCAGCTTGACGCTGAGCTGTGTATTTTTTTATTCTTTTTGTAATCTGTTGCAGGATGAGCTATTGAGCAGACCCCCCTCAGGTTGAACTTCAGCTTGGTTAACATTGTTTCTGAGTCTAATCTGTTTAGTAATGCTCACTGGTTGTCACCTGAAAGCAGGGGACCAGTCGCCGTGTTACTACTTACTTGGGCCGAAGTGCAACTTGTTTTTCCAGGGTTCCCTCCAGATCCATGTCTGGTTATATGGGGACGATGCAGATGCGTAGGGCCCCTGCAGCCACAAGGAGCACCCAAGTTGTCAAGTCAGCCTTGATAACAAAAAGTATTTGAAGTGAGTTCAAATAAATTATCCTCCTTGAAGCGTGGTTTGTTCTTCTACGTTGCAAGGGTAACCTGGCTACTGGACCTTCATTATTGGACTTTGACTTGTCCATTGTTTGTCATGCTGCAGTTACACTACAAAACACTAGGTGGCGATGTTAGTTATTTTTCTTTTCTGCAAAGCTGTATTACTTGAAAAGGCTCGATGAGTGATGGGAAGACTGACAGTCTCACAAAATATCAGGGAGATAATTGAAGTGACATAAGCTCCATATATGGCATCAAAAAGGTCCTGCTTTTAGCACAGAAAAAAATGAAAGAAAATAAGGAAAATGTAAGTGGAGAACTCTGGACATGATAAGGCGTGGACTTGTGTAGGGTATTTAAACACAAATGTATCCCACTTTCCTCTTACAGATTAAATCATCACCAAACTTCCTGCACTACAGTTTTACAAACCAACTTCCACCCCGAAAGCTCAAAACAGGCCTGGTGTTCTCCGGCACTTTGTCATCGGTGAATGTGGTCAACCTGTCAATGCCTACTGGGAGAAAAACAACAAAAACCATTGGACAAATCAGAACCGGCTGTGTCTGGCAAGTTAACACCAACAAACTTGGTTTATTATATCATTCTGTCAGTCACTGCTTGTTCCTTTTTCGCTTCAGCTTTTCTCTCCTGTTCTCCTCTCCTGCGACTGCACCACTGGCTCTGCTATGACACTGCAGGGCCAATGACACCTTTTAATATCCAGGTATAGTTTGAGGGGGAGGGTATCACAAAGCAGACAGGCCACAGAGAGAGAATTCATTATTCAGACCCTTCTGCCGCCTGTTCGAGCTACCGCCTTGCAAATTCCATCTCTCAGCCTGTGAAATAGAGACCGTGCCTGTCCTGCACATCCACTGTGACCCCATTAGACCACCACATGTACACAGTCCTCTGATGAGAGCAGCTCTTGTGGCTCAGGTATTTCAAACAGTGAAACAAAAAAAACAAAAAAATGAGATTGGGGGGTTTGAAAAAAAAAACCAAAAGCAGAAAACTCATGTTACAATTTAGCATTTACTGATGCACCTATATCATACTACGGTACTTGCTTATCTTTCAGTTCTTTGTCCCAGGACTTGTCCCAGTTTCTGATTTTCTTTCTTAGTTCTTTTAGTGTGCACACTTCATACTCCAAGAAAAGAAGCAATGTGGAGGAATGCCGTTTGGTTGGACATTAACAGTACGGGCACGTTGCTTTTCGCTTCTATCAGAGGTGACTGACGCCATCCTCATTTACAGTACAGCAAGGACAGCCAAGTGACAGTAAAACCCAACTAGTAATTAAATGTTTGTGTTGGACAATGTTTCCTTGTCTTAACTTGTGATCGCTATTTAAGTTCCTAAATATTGGCCCAATCTCATCCCTTAAATTTACCCATTGATTTGCAATATATTAGTTCAGAGAGGCACTTCGGCATTGGCATCTTTCTCCATTTTGTTTCTGACACTTGCACTCTATTAAGGTCTGGAGTGTCCCAGGCAGTGCAGATGGGTCATGTGGAGTGGTAAACAGCACCGTTTGCCCCATGAGGTTTTAATCTATAGAGCTGTCAGAATGAGGGAGTGCAGAAACTGGTCAGAGGACAGGAAAATGCATGTACGCCTCACTCAGACACACACATGCAACACCTGTGTGTTAATCGCGTGCTCAGTCCTACAGTTTTCCTGGTACCTGCATGCTGGTGAGCAACCCAGGTGGCACTTTGGAAGACAAGCAGGCACTAATCACTCTTCCTGCTCCCTTGGTCATGGTTCAAGATGTGCTGCAGCCATATTAAGATGGATGCTGGCCAGTATCGAGTAAGTCAGCTTTACTGAAATGCTCATTAAGCCTGCTCAACCTAGGAAGGATATCAGGCAGAAGTGATGTATGCATTCACTGCAAGGTTGATTTTAGAAAAGCTAAATCTTATGGGTTTTCATTGAGACTCCTTAAGTAATCTAAACAATTCCATACAATTTTACGGGACTGTTATAACCTTAGTGGGAAAAAGATCAGGATACAGCTTCATCCATTAATTGGTAAGGAATAAATGGATAAAGCTGTATCCTGGTATAGTCAACATCAGAGACGCAAGAAGAAGTGAAAGGGCCCCTAAACCATCGTTACCTTAGGGTCCCATGAAGACTTGGGCTGGTTAAGTCACGACAAGTCTCAAGAAACTTTTGAAATTTCAAGCTCAGAGGGTCGAGACGAGGAAATGGAGTTGGTCTTACAAGACTGCCAGGATTTCCTCTCGTTCAGTCTCCTGCTCAGTCGCTCTGTCATCATTATTTTCTCGAGTCTCTTGGTCACCTCTACCTTGATGTCCACTGTAGCTCCGTGATCTAGTTTCGTCATCCCTGACGTCTGGCGTAGTGCAGTACAGCAAAACGCAGTTGTCAGAAAAAATGATTGAGACGGAGGTCCGTAGTAACATCGGGTGCTTTTGGTCGATAGGAACAGGAGACCTTGAGGGCTAGACGACAATTCCTAAAAGCAATCAAATATTCCATTAAATGAAACTGAAACGACTTTGATGAATTAAAACCAGATGTGGTCATATATTGATGATTAAAGAGTGCGAGCTGGCATGGGAATTGGTTGAATACAACCAAAGCAGCAGTGAGGTTTTTATAGCTTTTGAAGCTCTTTTTCATTACTGCTTATTGCATTATGTGCTTCGGTAGACATAACTGTTATTAATAACAAAATTACTGGTCTGTTTCCCTCCTTCAAAAAATATAATTTACTGCTTTCTCTCTAAGGATGTTAAGTACACTTATTTTTCCCTAATGCTTTTCCTAATATTGTTGATTTCTAATTTACTGTGTGTATACTGTTTTCCTTCAACCCTCGGTATTTTTCCAGCTTTTTGATGTTGCTGTCTCTTGGGATCGACACGTCTTTCACTACTGCATACTTCTGGAGTTTGTTGACCACTATGTCTGGTCGGTTAGCCATCCCCAAGCTGTCAGCCCTGATTTGGAAGTCCTACAGGCTCTTTGCTGTTCACTCTCCACCCCTCTTGGAGGTATCACCCATCTGATGAACAACAGCAGAGTTTAAGGTAGTAAAAGACTGGTTACCCATGCACGTGACAGTGCTATGCCACGTAGTTTGCACACAACACAACGGGTTGACACGTTTTTAAAATTAAGAGACAGCTTCTTCTGATTAATCATAGGAGTTTGGGTCCACACTCTGTAGTTCTATCAAGAAAACTGAAACCAATTAAATCTCTTTCACCAAGTTCAGAAGTTTTGCTTCTCCTGCCATTGTATATAAGATGTGTGTCCTGCAAGACCCTGAACCAGATGAAGCTGTAAGAGGAAAAAGAATAAACTGATGATGTAGTGTCCTTTAAAAAAAAAAAAAAAAAAAAAAAACAATTTGCAATGTTTTATCGAAGGAAAAGTTTCACACAGTGAAGAGAATTATTATTTTCCACATGAATTGCATTGGCCTTGGTTCGTTTTCTATGACAAATAAGCACAAGATCATGTTGTCATTAAGTGCAAGGTGGAAATCTCGTAAAATATATCACATATGTGGCATTTGGCTCAATATGAACCTTAATATTAAAGTTTTAAACCAAGAGGAAGCAGAGATGAGAAAAATGAAAAGAAAATGGTTTGCTGTGGACATTTGCTCCGTCTCTCTCCCACCTAGACGTACAGCTCATGTGTTTTGTGTGTGAATGTGTGTTGCTCCAGCTTTGCAACCTGTTTATTGATTAAACGTGACCTTCACCACCACCTTGCAGACATGGTGGCTGAATGTCCTAAGCATAGTCCCGTTAATCCCTCCCCACGTCTACTATTACACCCCCCCCAAACACACACACACACACACACACACACACACACACACACACACACACACACACACACACACACACACACACACACACACACACTCCCAGTCTAAAGGTGGTTCTTATTTATTTTCTTTTCAAAACAGAGATCACCTCCAATCTTTTCTGCAGCCCACATACACACACGTACAAGTACAGCTTTAAACATTGTACCAGAAGCCTTTTTGCTTTTGCTCTTGCTATTCCCACTCCCACAACACACACACACACACACACACACACACACCACACACACACACACACACACACACACACACACACACACACACACACACACACACACACACATGCTCTCACAAACCTGTTGTTACACTGTCATTGTCAAGTCATTACGACATTATCTTCAGCTGCCCTTTCACAAATTTTCTGGGTGCCTGGGATTGTCCTTGTGAGGGTCAGAACCGGACATACGCGAGAGTGACAGCTGGGTAGCGAACACGAAGGGCTTGGAAAGATGCAAGTTGGTTTTTACTTTTTCCAAACTTGCCCTTCTACAGTGACAGACGAAGCTTTCTGTTCATCCACAATGTCAGCTGCTTTTGTACTGACGCCAAGAGTAAAGACGAGGTCTTTCTCCATTTGAATTCTGTTAATGTTATGTATGCTGTACTTCAACGGGCTGCAGCATAAACTCATCCACAATTTACTGTATAAAACTAATGCCATGCATGGTTTTTCTGAATAGTTGACTTGAAGCCTGTTTTCCAGGACTATGCATGTACCCCTGTACATTAATTATAGATGTGAAATGTAGCTACAGAGGGGCCAAAACTGTGTTTGTACCAGGCTCGAAATATATTTATTTCTGCAATAAATCTTGACGTTTTAACATGGGGTTCAATTAAAAACCAACTCATTTTTGGAGCCAGACCCTAATAGTCATTTGAGGATCTGTACGTTTTGCCTCTTCCACACTGGCTGAATTCATAGGATGATCACAGGCAAAGACTTGACTACTTTTATCGAAGAGTTTGCTGTGATGAAACACCAGCGACCTCCCATCGGAGACGGCAGTGGCAATAAAAATGAATCATTACAGAGTCAAAAACAAGTCAAAGGATTTCCAGACACCTTCATTCAAAACTGATATGATGCACAGAGTAAACATTGTTAATAAATGCAGTAAAATAGGTATCATTCAAAATATCATTCAATATTCAGAATTTATCCTGCAGGTCTACAATACTTTTGAGTTCAGAACGGGTTATACTCTGTCTACGTGGAGAAATTGATAGGCACCAAAGTACAGATGCTTATATAGAAACTTATATTTATTCGCAAAGATTAAAAGGTAAAAAAATAACTGCAGAGTACAATTTATTCACCTCCATCTTTGCCATGATATAATTAAGAAATCAAGAGTCTGACTTAAAATTTTGCAATCAACTTTCTGTTCCTTTGAAGATTTGATGAGGCTGTGAGCTGAAGGCAGAGGTGATGAAAGACGACGGAACAATTTAAATATCAGTAAATGAAACTGGCATTTCGAAAGATGGTAATAATTCAAAACTGAGTAAGGTTAGAAAGGTTTAATATGACAAGTAGCAGCATACCTTAATCACAAGACCCCAGTGCATCAATTTATCTGACTACAAAATGTCACATAATGTTTGCAACTTCCATCCAACCAGGGGTTTGTTCAGGGAAGGAAATACCAGAAATCTGTCCATCCGGGATGCCTGTGTAGTAAATTTCATAGTTAATAGGTATAAGTGAACTTTAGTCATTCAATTCAGTTACATTTCTCGAAGCTACTATCTTACTAAAATGTGTTGTCCAAATGTTAATATACTTTTGCCTGATCATTGTAGGCATCAGACCATTCCTATTCATGTATTTTCCAGTCTGACAGAAATGAGGCATTAGCTCTCTTTTGGTTTTGTTTTTAAACTTCTCTTTTATTTTTAAGTTGTCCTCACCCACTTATTACATTTCCTTCCTCACTTTTGTGTGCTCCGTTTATTCATTACAAAACAAATGCTCAATAAAATGATTAAAATGACCTTTCACTTAATATGGATTTTTGCATAATGCTGACAAGTTTCCTTTTTAAAAAAAAATAAATGTTCTGATTATAAAGTTCATGTAGAACTTATGGTCCCATTTTACGGTTTTATGTATAATGACAAAAAAAAAAAAAACTAAAACAAGATATCTTTGCACTGTCATTGTTTAACAAAAGCTAAACCAAAAATGCAGAAGCAGTGTGTGAAAAACTAAATATACTCCATCATTTATTAGTTAATAGCTTTATCAGTAGTAGCTCAAAGTATTTGTTTTCTGTATAACATTATCCATTTCTCACATTGTTGTGGAGGATATCTGGCCCATTCGTCTTTACAATGTTGCTTCAGTTCATTGACTTTTACAGGCATTAGGTATGCGCCGCTCTCTTCAGCTCCCACCATGGCAGTTCAGTCAGGCTCAGGTCTGAGCTTTGGCTCATTGCAACACATTGATTTGTGTTATTTTATTTTATTTTTTTCAGTCATTCTGTTCTGGTGTTCTTGGGTTTATTGTCGTTGTAAATGATCAATTTGCATCCAAGCTTTTATTCAACTCTAGTATTATTTTGGCATGCAAAGACATTATATTTGACAATGACGGCTGCAGAACGAGCCCTAACCCTCACCCCTCTACCACTGTGCTTTACAGCTGATGTGCTGTGTTTGGACTGTCTAATGTGACATCATACGCTTAGAGTTTGTCGCAATGTAGTTTTATAAGCAGCTTTTTTTTAGTGCTTTCAAGCTGCTTTACCCATCAACCATCAGTAATTAAATATATGGCTAAGCCTTAAGTATCCACACCCTGGTGAAGTAACTGGACATATTTCCTTACTTACTAAATGTTAGATGATCCAGAACTACCTCAGCTGGTCGCTAGTAAATATGTGTAAAATAGCAAACTTAGACTCGTAGTTTTAAAATCATCAAAATGAGTATTCACTAGTTGCTAAAAAAAAAATTATTATTTTAAATATAATGTTGTTTTTCAAATAAAATAATTGATTTTGAGACAAATCCAAAATTTGTAGCAAATAATACAACTGTAAGTTGTGTATGGGGGGATTTGATATCAATCGTAAGAGCCTGCATCATGCAGAGAATCAGATAAGGAGACTATTTCTAGTCTGCAGACCCGTCTGCTGTTTGATACGAGATTGGCAAAAAATGATTTCAGTTCTCAGCTGAGTGACAGCATACAATGAGCTCATGTTTGCAGAAGATGCCTGACTGTAGAGGCAGTGGGACTCCCCACAGGAGCTGAAGGCTTCCGTGATAGTTAGTAAAATAATGAGGTTTAGTGAATCAAGTCTAAACTGTCCAGACTTTTCTTGATGGCAGCTTTCCACACTGATTTGATCAATTAGGTAAACATGTGGTATATTACCAGGTTATCAAGGCTAGAACACACAATAAATTCTTCAGTCTATGCCACCTCAATAGCTCCTTGGTTATACCTCGGAGGCACAGATAAAACTCATCATAAAATCAAGTGACTGGTTAATGAGATTTGTATGAAGCCAGCTGCCATAAAATTCGTTTTTTATTACATTTTTTTTTAATTCAAACCAGAGAAACACTGCCTCAAAGCAAGCTGCTTCTCCTTTTTCATTTAATTTTCTTTGACAAATTATAAAAGCAACCGATTTATTAGCTCAAGTCTTTGCATTTGTATGACAGTAAGGCCCAAATGAGAGTGTTAGCCCCTGATTTGACCTGGTATTAACATTTGTGTTGAGTGATCTAACTAATAAAGCAATCAATCAATCAATCAATCAATCAAATCAACTTTATTTCTATTTTTGTTGAGCACAAAGTGCTTTACCAGTAAGTGCTGAATAAAATAAATGTACAAACAAAACCAGTTACAATAACATACATAAGTTGCCCATTTAACTAAAGGCTTGTCAAAATAAAAGCATTTTCTGCCGTTTTTTTTAAAAAGACAAGACTATTGGTGGGACCTGTTATAACTGGCTGCTGCATTCTGAACAATCTGCAATCAGTTTAAAGAACGCTTGTTAAAGCAAGAGATTCACTCTGGAAGAACGAGAAGCATGCCTGGCGTTGTTGGTGAAGTTAGTTTTAGGTTGAATTATCGATAGACACTTACTATGGATCAAGACAGTCTCATTTAGGGGCCGCCAATAATCTAACAACTGAATGAAATGATAAATGTCAAAAGACAGATGAGGAGGAGCTGGATCAAAACGTACAGTTTGAGACAAGAAGCCGAGGCACAAACTTACATTAACCGTTTCGTGCACAAAGGTATAGAAATAAATGGGAAAAAAAACAGTGAAACTGACTTACATTATTTCAAAACTGATCACACACAAAATGCAGATAAATGTGATTTTACTTTCATAAAATGATTCCCTCAAATCAAATTTAATAGTAGAGAATGTAGCACAGCTTTTTATCATAAGTTAAGCGATGTTGGGTCGGACAACACCAGATGGACTGGTGTTGGCCCTCAGGTCATGAACCTTATTCACAAAGCGATGAAAAAATGTGTGAAAATCAGACATTGAATACCACTGAGGTGAGACAGTTTTGTTGATTGTCTCAAAAACAAATTGGGTGTTATATTTCTTTGATGAAACTGACTGTTAAAACAAGCCACATCTGCTTATTTTCAACAGTCCAATAAGAGAAAACATCCGCTCCTTCAGGTAAAAAGTGAAAGGTGGTCAGTTCTGGCGTCCACAGAAGGATTTCCCACACAGGTCGTCAGCGTCGCCAGTGTCCCGCTTCTTTTCTGCCATGCCCACTCCTCGCACGCTGCCACGATCAGCGTCGCCAGCCTTCTGATCACCAGTCCTGAAACTACAATGCCCAGCATTCCTCAGTTCCCCACATCATGGACTGCACCTGTGCCCTAATCACCTTCACCCGTTGCGCCTGGTCTCATACCTACTTAAACCCTGCACAGTCCCCAGTTCAGTGTGCAGCACTGGTTGGTTTACATGTCATATGAGCATCAGGCTACACTGACTTACCGGCGTCTCTGCGTGCATCTTTACGCCCTGTGGTTTTGTGATTAAATCCTACTTTAGTTACTCTGCGCTTGTGTCCACCTGCTATTTGAAGATCCTGACATTTTCCCACAGCGACAATGGTGTCTCATCTTCAAAGGGAGGACCACTGGGATGCGACAAACGTCAGCAGGGATCCCAGGGAGAAACGTGGGCTTTATTTCAACCAAAAGGCCATTTGGAAAGAATAAATCACCACCGTGCCATCATTCACCAGCCAAAGGAAGTCTCTCAAAGCTGCCCGATGTGTCATCCAACTTAGGTGGATTGATCTTCTTTTTTTTTTTTTTTTGAGGCTCTCAACTCATTCCCACTTCCATTTCCTCATTCCCCGGACTCTTGGCTGAATCTTCATAAAAAATAACTCAACAAAAAGACAAGCTACATTATCTCATACGCAGTGGGTTGTTGAACCGTGTCTTCTTATAAAATAAAAATGGGCGAAAGCAGCAAAACAAAGTCAAACAGTGACTCACTTCTCCTTATGTCTTTTATCATAATTCACTATTAAGTCTTTATTCATCAGTACACATATGCTTATTCAGATTTATTTGATCCCTTCTCTATCAACTCTTTTATTCATTACCAGCTGCCGCCACACACCCACACACACGCCAATAGCCTCTTTGCACCACGACCTGATCCTCTAAAATGACAGCACAACAGCAGCAGAGGTAGGAAATGCTTTGAATATCATTTAACCATCATGGCAACAGAAGACATTCCTCTGTTTATTAAGTCCATTGCACATTCGGAGTCTCACTACTTGTCTCTTTCGCACACTTGCTCCTCTCTCTTCATTTGAAATGCTGTCTTTGCTGCTTCTGTTCACGTTTACACGCATCTCCTTTAGACCTGTCCAAGCTCCACAGGTGGAAGACGCGTCTTAATGAGCAGCCCTATTGACTTTCTGAGAAGGTGAAGCAGGTGAAGATGGTGAAGGTGAAGATGGTAAGGGACCTTACCATCTCTGCTCCCAATGAAAGTCCCATCCTGACACATTTTACATTACATTCACACTTGACACCATACTGGAATGTAATTACTCCTGTCATTCATAAAAGCTCTTTTAGTACTGGTTTGAAAAACCACGTTCTACTTACATTTCTGTATTTACAGCTCCAAAGCAAGTTGATGGGGTGACCCTCTTGATGGATTTTATGTATTTCCAACCTTCCTTTACATACAAAACACGTTTTGTACTAAAACTCTTTTAGCATCATGCTTTTCTCTTACAACTTAGCTTTAGTTTTGCTTTGAAGAACGTGGGGAACAACAGCAATAAATATCAGCAGCATGAATGATTGAACATTATGTGACAGTTGAGACCTGATTTATATCAATAATACCAATCGTCCTCATAAGCAGAATTGTGTGGAAGCAGTAACAGCAGTCTGCAGGGGGACAATTTATTTTTATGAGGAAAGTCAAAATTCAGAATGCAGCTTTTGTTCCTTTTAACTCAAAGTTGCAGGATGCACAAGTTAATACAAATGAAATATGCGACATACAGAACTGCAAACTATAGAGTCAAGAGAAAATCAAGCAGAGTATCAAATGTTGGTAAATGTTTTGTAAAGGCCAAAGACCAAGATAAAAGGTGTCCTTTGGTTTTGGGTGCTGTGACAGGGTAGACTCTTGTCCAAGAATATTTTTTTCCAACTTGATGCAGATTTGTATTGGTAGGGTTCAGTATATTCCTGCCGCCTAGAGGTGTATGGCATATCCAATCAGCACCCCACTTAGCAGTTTTTTAGGAAACTCGGTTCCTGAAAATTGTGGCGTTGTTCTCGGTAATGAAGACTCACCAACAGCCCTGTAAAACGAATCTGGACCCTTTCTAATGGACATTCACCTTTAAGTTTCATCTTTCAGTCATCTTTCATTCATGTGATGGTTCTTTGTGGTTGTGCTTTGTGTGTACATCTCTTTTCTATTTTGAAGGTTTAGCAGCCTTATGTTTTACAGTTATGCAGCCTCTTTCATCCATCCATCCATCTTTACACCTACTTTTTCTTATTTAGAGTCAGGGGGGTCTGCTGGAACCTAGAACCTGAAGGACAGGTGTATAGGGAGGTCGCCAGTAGATCTCAGGGTAACACTCTACATATTGATGAACGAAGATGCACACTCACTTCTAAGGTTGTTTAAGAATCACCAGTCACCATAACAAGCGTGTTCTTGGACTGTGTTGCAAAGTATATATTGATCAAGTGCCGGCATCATGCCTCCATTATGCACCGTCTGTGTTCTGATGGGTTTGCTGAAACTTGCATAAACTTTGAATGTCTCGCTTTAAAAACTTCAACATTTGAGAGTTTATAGTATCTCTGCAAACCACATTGTTTCCTTAACTACTGAGTCCAGCATCCCACATGAGATGTAGACATCAGCTTAAGGATAACTGAAAAAGTTTAGGCTCAAAGGCTGTAATTGCATACTGTTCAAAGTATTTTCTCTATTTAATTACACACAATACTCTTGTGGACAAATTAAAAGCCCTGCAATGTCTTAGGGCTTGAGTTGCCATAAAACCTCAAACGTTCATATTCAGAGCATTTCTGTGCTCATCAGCATTGTTTATTCCACCATCTTCAGGTAAATGGCTCAGCAGAGGAGCAGCAAGGGATAAAAAACAAGTCAATGAGAAGTAAAACACGAGTTAAGACCACGTCACGCAAGGTCAAAACTGAGATGGACCGTCTGAAAATTGTAACTTTTTATTAATATCACCACTTAAAATTATTGATTTTGTTTTGCCAATTCAAAAAAAGCAAACTTGTTATTGTGCAGATGAGTTAAGCGAAGAGCACAAAATTAAATATTTTCCTCCATCCATCCTTCTGTTGTGAATATCTAGCACTATATTGTGTTGGAGATGTTGGAGATGTTGTAGCCTGCGACTTCCATCCAAACCGTTATACGTATAGAAATTGGAGGTGACCTTGTGAGACATGAGAATAGAAACCCCGAGGTTTGACATTGTTTAACTAGCTTTTAATTATCCAGATTACATAGTAGTGTGTTGCAAAGTTTTTTGTGTTTTTTTTTTTTGTTTTCTTTTTACATAAATTGTCTTTGTTTGAAGCTGATGGTGGTCTCATAGGCAACAAGCAAAAACCAGTCAGCGGCCAACAACCAATTAGGCATCTTCCCAACGTGCTTCCTCATTTTACAACATTATCAGCGGCCTGTTATGGCGCAGGGTTTTAAAAAGCAATGATGTGGTTAATATTGCAGCTTCAGATTTTATAGCAGCAATAGCTTTTATATGTGTTTTGCAATGAGAAGGACATGGCTGTAGCTGTAAACTTGAAACATAAAAAGTGTGAAAAGATGTTTCCGACTCTCTACAAATGAACCCAGCCTCCCATTAACATTGTTTTCATCAAAATGTTGCCTTAAGTCCTGTCATCTGACTGCTTCTTTCCCTGTAAGCGTCAAAATGTATAAAACTGTTGGTGTCTGTCTTTGTAAACTCCCATAAGTTGAGCAGGGCTGCACAATATCTACCACCCAAAACTTAAGATTACTTTTTTTTTTCTGATTTGACCTGTGACGCTCTTTCAGTAGAAAGCATGCTGTATTTTGTGTAACAGGCAAAAAGAATGTATTCAGAACAACATTCAATGAATTCTTACCAGGTGCCAATGTGACACTGCATTTCACCTTTTCAGGCTTTCTCGACTTAAGAAACAGTAGTTTAGCGAGTGAAGTAAAGTCCTCAGTTGGTGAGCTCAGAGACGAAAAACTCCTGAACCAGTTCTGCAAGGCATACATCAGCGGCTTTTTACAATCCCATACACTCCTACATAATTAATACCAATTAATACAACATTTGACTATGTAAGGATCCAATCTTTCCACAGTGTTGCTTTAACTTTTGCCCCAAAACTGTAACTGGCGTTTGGGTTGTGATAGATAATAATAACGTTCTGCTCCCAAATGGCTTCTTGACATCATATACTTTTGACTTTTACTAGATCTTCATGAATTTAGTCTTGCTAACAAATGACAAAAATGGTGATCTGCATCAAACAAGCTGTGTGCCCGGTCCTCTCTGTGGCTTACTTTCTGTTCCACCTCCCTCTCAGATAGATTCATGGAGACCTCTCATGCTGAATTGATTACAGCAGCTGCTTGATTCTTGGCCATCCATCTGCTCCTCCCTCTAAATTGTAACCTTTCCAAGAAATGGTGTCTGTTTTTTCTCACATCCCAGTTCCTTTTCCATTTCCATCAACAGCCTTTTTTGAATTCCTCAGAAGCACATGAAATCAGATTTGCACACTTTTCTTAGCTTTTCCCCTGCTGATTTTAAATATGGGACAAAACGGGACTGCAGTTTCCCTTCGAAAGAAGAACAATTACTTCTTGTAATGTGATGGCAAGAGAAAACTAACTAAATTAATGCTGTAAACACTTTCTTTTGTATGAAATAGATTTTTTTACAGCTTATTTGTTGCTTTTTTTCCTAATGTAAATGTCTGGGTGAGTCTAGATAAGATCTGTATATCCAACTGACCCCATTTCTACATACTTCTGTATCGTCCTTTTAAACATTTAGAGTCAGTCTCGAGTCCAGGACTTGGACTTGAGTCTGGCTTGACTCCTGATTTTGTGGACTCGTGGCTCGACTGTGACATGGACTTGGACTTGTCCATTTACTGCTCTCTGAATCTTAAATCAGAGACGAGTCCTCAGATGTGTAACATCTCCATCAACTGATGACGTGACGTGTCATCAGTTTTTATGTCATACTCGTGACATGTTTGGGAACAAACAGCTTCTGGCTGCTTCCGCACAGAGCTGTAACCCCGTGGCGTTACCTAGACCACTAGCCATTGTCAGGTAGTGCAGTTGGGCGTTAAGTTGAACTGTTCATTTTTTTTTTTTTATGCCATATGCCACTGTGAACAAAAAGCTTCTGGGCCATAGATTTGCTGATTTAGCTATCAGGTAACCAGAAAAGAAATGCTAGTAAACATTTCCGTGACTGTTATGTTTTTAAAATGTAGCTATGTGGCAATTAAGACTCTTAAGATATGCTTGAAAACCAGGATGTGTTTAAAAAATGTGTTTTTAGACTTGACTCAGATTTTTCTTAAATGACTCGAAGTTTGGTGACTTGTCTAAAACGCCGTATAGAAGTAAGTTAATTTTCTGTGTTCCTGAAAGAAACTGTTGTCTTTTCATGTAACATGTTTGCAGGTAATTACTGTGATCTTTATGTTTTTGGGCCAAACCTTCAAAACACAAATAGAACAATCACCTCCTTTTACCTTGTTTATAAGTAATGGTCTGAATTTGTGTTTGCCTGTGAGTCATTTGTATTTCTTTCAGTAATGGGATTCGCTCTGCCTGCCTGCATTGCAGAAGTCCAAAACAATGATTTTGTGAAAAGACAAGAACAGATAAAAGCAGAAGAAGAATAAAAAAGCTTATCCATAGTACTGTAGTTATTTGGCATGAATCAGTGTATCCTCTATAGGAGCTTCAGCTATAAGCATTTATCTTCCTTTAGAGTTTTGTTTATCCCTGAGAATATATTGTTTTTGTGTTTCATGTGCCAGGTGGTCATGCTGGATCCACCTTCTGTTTTCTAACATTGTGTGACAGTCTCCCATGTTGCACAGATACTCTCATGGGTATCTAAATTACAAAGAGGAATCAGGATTGTCTGCTAATTAAATATACGGTATATGCATCATTACTTGGTGGCAGGTGCAACGAAAATATCACACCTTTATAAACATGCCAGAGTGTATCCCTACAACCAGTGAGTGTAACTAACAATATAGAAATAAATCTGCATTAAAATAACTCCATCAGAGGTGTTACATTGACGTGCCGCCTCATATCGACACGTTTTATTGAAAATTATGGCGTAGCCTGTGTATCTTAATACAGTTATATTAACCCCAATGCATGGTCTTTGTCCACGAAAGCACAATGGGAAATTATGCACCTGAAAGCTGCAAAGTCAGAGGTGAAAATATAAAAAGTTGGTTGGTGTGTCTCTAACAGTTCACCCTGTATTATTCTTTTGAGCTCCGTGATTTTATACCGGTCTGATCTGACATAATTTAATCCTAAAGCTTGACCTTTTGGTAGATATTCAAATTTACTCTCTCATAAAAAGTTAGATAAGATTAATGCTACAGTTGTGTCTGAACAGAGAAATATGGAAGTGTCACCATTAGCCAGTTATAGTGTTACAGTGCTCACAGCGAAAGCTGCAATGAACGTGAGGAAAAGACAGAAAAGGACAGTGTGGTTGCTAAAATTTCAACAAACTGGAGATGATTTTCAGTCTATGCATCTAAAATGAGCAAAAAAAAAAGAGCCTCTGCCATCTGTAGGGATGTAGGTCACTTGTGGGTAATGAAGCGGCTGGTTTTCCACGCATAGCTCTCTGCTGGGACCCTTCCAATCAAATGGTAAAAGAACCATGGTGAGTAGTATTTTCAAATCTATGCTAACCTTTCATGCTCCTCCTGGCCACGCGTCTCTTTGCAACCTGTTGCACACGGTTCAGCTGACATATTATCACAAAGGACAACCAGGGCATAAGGATTCCCAGATGGCACAGAATTCCCCAGTTGGAAAAGATTACATTTACCCCACAAAACTATAGATCAATGTCTGTGGTAAAAGGTATTTGGTAGTTGTTGAACGTTGACAACTTTTGGATGAAACATGCATGACCTGTACAAGCCTCACAACCTATAACCAAACTGGAAAACTGGGACTGGGAAAGTTGTATCACACCGTATCGAACCTGGATAAAGAGGGCCCTGCAAGATCATGGCCTTCACCTAGCCACTTGCATAATAAAGCTGTCCATGACGGCTCCCCTTTAAAAAAACATCCCCGCAGTATAGATGGTTCCATACCCCACAGCTACATTCATATTCTTGCAGGAAATAAGATGTAAATTATAAAAGCAGAAATCATCCAAATTAAGCACCTTTTTTTTGCCTCTTGCCACCTTGCAAAATATTGGCCTAATTAACATTGATAATTTTCCACTAAATCACTACTTTTCAATGACATAAACAAACAAAGCTACTTCTTCAGCTTCTCCCTCTGCAGGGGTTTCCACAGTCAACCATGTGGCGCATTGATTTGACATAGGTTTTTACATTGGATGCACTTCCTGACACAACGCTCCTCAGTAATTGGGCTTGGGACTGGCATTATAAGATCACTGGTTTGTAACCCCTCAGTGGTCAGGGCATTGTGAACCAGGTTCATTGTCCCTCCCTACGGACATTTCAGCATGAAAACTACGAAAACTCAGCTAAAAGCAATATGAATACTAAAAAGGTGTTGTATTATTATTGCAAAAGTTAAACAATTAAATTAGAACATAAGTATGTAACACAGCTTTTATATTGTTTGTGTTCTTAAGTTGATTAATTTTAGATGGGTCAAATATGTGGTAATTCTGCCTTTAAAGGAAAATTGGAATTTTTCTGTAAGCTACAATTCTACAATCTTTCTCTCACTGCGATGGTTTAAAAATGTTGAATGTTTTGCCCAATTTACTGTGTGGACAAATGGAAAAAACATTCCTATTAACAGACATGGATGACTTGCATGTGTGTAACTGATGTGGATATTTGATTGGACCATACCCAAAATGTGCCTGGCCATGCTGACATTAGAAACAGAAGCTGCTGCAACATACAAACACTGAACTGACCTGCTCCCAGCTGTGTCTCACCTGCTTCCAGCTGTGTCTCACCTGCTCCCAGCTGTGTCTCACCTGCTCCCAGCTGTGTCTCACCTGCTTCCAGCTGTGTCTCACCTGCTCCCAGCTGTGTCTCACCTGCTCCCAGCTGTGTCTCACCTGCTTCCAACTGTGTCTCACCTGCTCCCAGCTGTGTCTCACCTGCTCCCAGCTGTGTCTCACCTGCTTCCAACTGTGTCTCACCTGCTTCCAGCTGTGTCTCACCTGCACCCAGCTGTCTCTCACCTGCTCCCAGCTGTGCCTCACCTGCTTCCAGCTGTGTCTCACCTGCTTCCAGCTGTGTCTCACCTGCTTCCAACTGTGTCTCACCAGGTGCTGCTGCTGGTTGTCTGACTTGTAGCTGTATACAAACATACAGCACATTCAGAGTGCAACAACACTGCATGAAGTCTGTTGTGCCATCCTGCTTCATATAACAACAACAACAATAGTAATAATGACAACATACATTGCAGTGATATTAGAGACCGCAGATAATTGATTAAACTTCCTTTGGTGAATGGTGAAGATGTTAGCAAAGGTCCCTCTGCTGCAGTTTGGAGACCTTTGTAAATATTTTCTCAGTGCATCTGACAACTGAGAAAATGTTTTTCTAGAGTAGATGTAGAGTAGCTTTTCCTGTTTCTGTACAGTACAAGCCCAACATGTAGCTCAGGAGACAAACAACCATTTGATGTGTTCAGCATAACATGCATGATTATTTTAGTTGTAATTATGAGTTATAAAAATATATAAAGTTGCACTACAATGATATTTAAACAGATACAGTATCTACAGCAGCATTATTAGGCAAATGTCCTTTATTTCAACTTAACTAGTCTCTAGTACAAATAAAAGGTCAAACAATTCAAGTTAGAAAAGATGATGTACCTTTTTATTGGAACCTCTTTCTGCCTCTTTTCTCTGCTTTCTTAAAACCAAACCTGAAGGTTTTGACAACTTTTTCACGATGACAATATAAGTCCTCTCATACAGAATCAGGAAGGACCTATTAATAAATTAAATATATATATATATATATATATATATATATATATATATATATATATATATATATACAGGCAGACAGTTGTTTAAAGAAAATCATAATGACAAATGGGACTTGTTGACATCTATTTGTAAGAACCGCTGAGCAGAAACGTGTACACTCCCTCTTCATGGTGCATGTGCGAACAGCTTCAGACCCATGTCAATCAAATAAACAGAAACAATAGAGATGGGTGTTGTTATTCATTAGAATAATACACAGTAACATATAGTCTAATTCTGCTTCTTTCATATACTCTCATGCATTTTAGCTTCCTTTTGAGACCAAGGTTATACATACAGCTATTGTACTTGTAAAGATATACTCAATTCATTTTGGGTAAGTCTTTTTGGACGAAGTAGAAAAAATAGGCGTCATAATCAAGAGATTTTTCAATACTTGTTTTGCACTCGAAGCTACACTCTTTACATAGCTCCTTTTTTTTTTAACCTCCATGGTCTTTATTCACAATATCTCTTACTCTGACATTTTGAACATTGGTGACATGTTGAAACAAATTATAGGAAAGTTTAGTATTCATGTTAAAGATGAATCAGAACTACCCAGCAAAGCTTTCGTAGAGCTCATAAATTAGACTGGTTTTACGAAACGCATCAATGAACCCATTCATTATCATGGCCACACACTTGAACCTTGTCTTCACACGTGGCATGACTTTTTTCACTTTTCACTATCTCATTACATCTCTGCCTTTTCAGATCAACTCTTCTTTATGTTTAAGGTCAAAATACAGTTCAGACAACATTGTCTGCTCTCAAACTTTCATTATTAGCCACTACTAAGTTTAATAAACTTGCTGATAAACTACAGTTACCTCCAGCCGCTTATTAACCACCTATGATTAATATGTCATCCGTAGATGTGCAGACCTCTTTAAAAGCAATTTTCCAGCTAGTTTACTGGACTGGAGCATTCACAGGTATATTAATGCAATGCCAAAAGGGAAAGTCATCAGCAGTGGCCTTAGAGAAGCAAATGTTGTTGAACAACCATCTTTGAAGGAGCTATACAAGAGTCTAAGGTGCTACAGTGAGATAAATTATTCAGTAAACCATACAAGTCCCTCTAACCCAAGTGGAAAAATCCCAACTCCTGGGTTAACGCCAATGTGGAACTAAGAAAAGTTGCAGTAACTTGATTGATCACTTGGGTATGACTGTAAAAGAGAAATGGTCTCAAGTGACCTCCATGTGAAGATGTCCAACTTTGCAACAGAAATAAACATATTCAAGCAAGGCAAGTTTATTTCTAGAGCACAATTCATACAAAAGGCAATTCAAAGTGTTTAACAAGCTACACGAAGTTACAAGAAGGCAAATAAAATCATTCTGAAAAACTTAAAATTATTTCATTAATTTAATGAAAACCTAGAGGGCAGATAAAATCCTTTTAGTTGTCATATGGACAGCTAAGAGCTAAATATTTACATTCTGATAAAAAAAAAAAAGACGGTTTTGGTCTCCATAGCTAAATTTCATGTCCATGACAATTGTACCGGAGATACATTTTGTTGTACTGCATCAGTTAAAACTATATTAAGCTTAAAAATTCTGTATTATTAGGAGCACAGTCCTTCGATTGGTAGTGGGCATAGCCAATGGTTAGTTGTTATCGCCCTTGGTTCTTAGTGCTTAGCAGTCATTTCTGATATTGCCACCAAACTAACACTGGAAACAGTAGTTGCAGCTGGAAATGTTTGATGGTAACTCCCTAGCTCTTCCTGCAGGGTTGCTCCAGTTTGGCTCCAGCAAACTGAGGCCATGTTCTTCTTATACAGTCTTTGTCATATACAGTCATCTAACCAGGAGTGGACATCCCAGCAAATCTACCCCATAGTCACACCAGGTCATTCTCAGTGACAATACAAAAACACCCTAGAGCTACAACGCAGACCCTGTAAGACTCGTTGAGATTGTTTCTACTGTTCTAATCTTTATAACCATTCCAGATTGCATCCATAAATCATTTAGTTGTGTTTTGTAATCACTTTAGGAGGCAGTGGGATATAATTGTACATCCAGGTAAGCCGAGTGAGACTTGATCATCATTTAAATCATATATATATATATATATATATATATATATATATATATATATATATATATATATATATATATATATATATATAGCAGGAAGGAGTGAGAACCTGTCTACATACACATTCATGTGTATAAGACCAGAGCACCATAAAGACTATTCCCAGTGGGGATAATTAAGACTGCGTGGGGTGAAGTCTACCTGTGTCTGCTCAGTAACAAACTTACCATTGCTCTTGCTTTAATTGATTCTTTGAACGGACAGTAGCTTTTGTTTTTTTAACGGGAGAAACATTTACACCCTCCTGTGTCATGACAGACCAGATTTCTAACGATAAGGGAGTGTAGAAACAGCAGGTGATCTCAGTTTTAAAAAGGCAAAGATGCTACCAACATGAAAAGCTCCATGAACTCACATGAACAGATATTGCAAAGTCAGTCTGATTTATTTACAGGTCTTTTATATGCCATAAACAGATGCACTGATATCCTGCAGCACATCAGCCACCAGACGTTGTAGGGTGGAAGTCAGTCTGAAGATGAGACTAAAATGAAAAAAAAATGTCTTTGCACCCAGTTAGTTTGTGGAGGTGGAGTTTCTATTAATCATCATTAATAATTCATAGGTCATATTTAATTGTTAGGCATAAGAAAAAAAACTGTGTTAATAATGAAAGTATTTATCTGTATGAAGTCAGAATGGAAATAATAAAAAAGAAGTATTGCATTACAGTTGACTTAGTAGCAGGGCTCCTTTAAATGTTGTCCTGGTGTTACTAAATCAATCACTTTTACCATCACACAGCCACAAAGTGAATTACACCTCTTTCTACCACCACATCCTTAACTATCAAAATAAAAGCACCGGGACAACACATTGCAATACAGAACTGCCCCAAAACTGCGCTTTAACATTTAACAAATGTTTATGATGACAGAAGATCAAGGTCGTACTGACAGGAAACACAGCCAGAACGCATCTAACTGTCAAATTCCACCTCGGCGTAACTACGTGTCCCCGTGTATGACTCGGCAACTGAGGTGTGGCGGATGTTTTCTGGCAGAGTTTGGATCGGAGTATCGCCTTTTTTTGGTGTGAATTTTGTGCATCCACCAGCTATTTTCGCACTGATGTATGTATGAGTCCATTTGAAGTCGAAATCGAGTTCACGTTTGTGAAAACGTGCTCATATGAGACGTATTGAGCGTGAGAAAACAAGCACATCAGGCACGAACAATGCCGAGTGCTTAAAGACTTGTTTCCCGCCATCGTTTATTATTAAGGTATGGTATCAGAATTCATCCACATCTCTTTGGAGCTGTCAGCCAGGTTCATTAAGACAATCCTTCTCCACTGGCCTTGGTCATTAAAGTTAAAAATGCTTCTTATTTCTTCACTAGCAGCTTGGAGAAACATCTTACATTGCATCAGGTTACAGCTTGTACTTACTGAGGAGCTGCATCACACCTGCGCTCAGGTAGATTGTGTTAAATGTTGAGGTGTATGTTTCACACATTGTTTCTGTCTCAGAGCTGCAGTATTTCAACCTTCTTATTTTGAACATGCTCATTAATGTCTGTGAACCTGGGAAGAACTCAGCCCAACAAGTAAAAGTACAGTCGCAGATATTCATTTCGCACATGTATTCTGCTGTGTTCAATCTGGCATCCAGCCACTGGTTGGTGGGGAAAAAAAACAAAAACAACGTTCGCAGAGCACCCCACAGTGGACACATCCACGTGTCAACTTGGTCTGGAGAGAGCCAGCGTGTCTGAGATGGTTTCAGGATTTTATGAGGCTCAACATGACAGAAGTCCTGAAAGTCTTTGAGCTGTGCCACTTGCTTGGCCACATACATCTCTGGCTAAATCCTCACACATGCAGGTAACAAGCTTGCACAAAGAATCAATTAGTGACAGATGCATTTTTGCACAGATATTCCTGTCAGATTATCTTTTAGTAAACCTGACAGCAAGATGTTTCTTTCCCCCTATCATCATTATTTTTCCCATCTGAAGCGAGTCCTACAATCTTCTGCAGTGGGACATTGTTACGTTGGTGCTAGTGAACAACTTGATCATTTTTGTATCGGCCTTTATGCTGAGGCTCCCTCTGTGAAAACAAAAATCTAAGCCAATTTCTAAAATAGGTTGTGACAGATTTGGAAAAATTGTCAGAAAAACGAACAATGATGCAAAGTGTTTTTACTGTTCCAATGTACGTTGTTTCGTCAAGCAATAGAGTGGATTTATTCTTTTTAATAATCTCTGACACATCCTCAAAGTAACAACCTCCACTGACATACTTAGCAACTGCAGTGGTCTTCCTGCACCTCTGCGCTGTTGTAGAGTCTTTAAAAATGTCTTTTATAACTTCCAACAAATGAGAAAAAGAAATCCCGCTTGCTTAAATTGTCCTGTTTTTACTACATTTTCCCTTTTTGCTTTTTCATTCGATTGTAGCCAACACTGGTCAACGGAGGTGGGATTTGAAGCCAGAGACTTTACATGTTGCCTGTTTATGTCTTTTGCCGTGATATTTCAGGACTGTAATGTCCAGCATCAACTGAATACAGTGGCAGAAGGCTCCAGCCAGCACTTAAACGTTGGGTCTGACTCCCAGGCAGGACGGTGACGCTGCTGTGCACGTGTGGGTGTTCACGTAAATCAAAATGACAAGTCGTCAGACGTGCCAAAGGCATCTACGTGCATCTAGGGTGTCGCGAGGTTGAGTTTAACTCTTATCCGTGCTCTTCATTAGTCCTTCATTTGCTCTTCGATCATTATTCTCTTAGGTTTCTGTCACCTTTCCCATGATGTCAACTGTGGCTCTGTGAGCTGGTTTCATTGTTATTGATGTTTGACACAATGAAGTAGAGACATCCGGGAGTCAAAAGTCACTTTTTCTTTTCCTTCAAATGATACTGAAATTGATATTTGAACGTAAAAAATACAAGTTTTTATTGCTTTAATTATTTTGAAAGGCATTTCTTGTGTATTTTTGTTTGAAATGCTGTTTTTATTAAAAAAAGTAGCAAACAAACTAGAAAACAACCTTCTTTAAGTGACAGCTATCTAGTTACTTCATGTTTGTTTCATCTGTTCAGGATAGTGTTGTTGCAACTCTATACTGGTGTTTGCTGCGCAGCTGATATTTAGGAAAGTAGATTTGTACATATTTGTCTTCTCCGTGCCTCTTTTGTGTCAACCTCTCCTTTCCTTCTCTTTTTCACATAAACATAAGATAATTGGACTTGCGGTTGCTCCTAATGTACACTTGGACCCCCCTTTCTAGAACAATGACAGTCCCATAAAGACAAAATATTACATTTTTCATCCTAAGGTTTCAGTTGAAGCAATAAAGAAAAATGGAAACGTATTATTCATGCTGTGGCAAACATCTCCAAAGCCAGCAGAGTAAACTCTGGGGATGTCTGAACCCAAGCCAGCAGTTAATCTCGTTACCACGGCTGGCTACGATACAGTAAGTGAGAAGAGGATGTGGGCGGAAGTGCATCAACGATAGTAAAGTCTGTGTCATCTGTAATTCCACGCAATGGTAACACTCAGTGATAGTCCACTCTTTAACACACTTCCTGAGGCCAGAACTCCCTGTGGAGACAAAAATAAGGGGGTTCACTGTGACTGAGCAGCACAGTGGTAGCTCCACCTCAGACAGCCCATCTTAAACTCAATTACCACACATCTGCACTCATGCCGCCAGCCTTGGCACTCCCAGGAAACGCTGGGGCAGAGGGCCAAATAAAAAAAAAAAAATCACACTTGGCTACTGAAGAAGATGAACACCTAAGGGTTAAAGTCTGAGTACAGGGGCTAAGAATGCAAATGCGGTCTGTCACAACTGCATTTGCAGCTTCCTATACCTCTAAAACGCCCTACATACAGAGAAAATGAAGAATATCCAAGCTTGATTTGAAAAGGAGCTTGAGAACTGGGACGGAAACGTAAGTCCTGCAGGGCACTGCAAGCCTGCAATATTCCTTGGAATATGGACAACAAGAAGCGGAGCATGAGAAAATGAACACTTGCTTGTTTCACAAACATTACTGGCCTTTCTGCAGGCGATAGAGAGAGAACGTGTGTCACTGAGACTGACAAATCCACTAGCTGAAACATAAGTGAAGATGCGCAGTTGTTAGACTAATTTAGACTCCTTATACTAGAAGATAAGTTGTCCATATAAGCTTTTGCTGCAACCTTAAAATAATGTGTCTCTCTTTTATTTATAGCTCTTTATATAGCGGCAAGTATATATATATATATATATATATATATATATATATATATATTCTTAAATTAAAAATGGGATTTAATTTTCAGAAGTTGCCTCTCAGGTCAATATTCCATCATTAATACAGTCACAGTCAAGTGTCTGGGCGCGGTGGGGATGTGTTGCCTCCTATGAAAGCAGATACATTATGAAGCCAGCAGCAACATTGTTTAATTGCCTTCTCTTTTTCTGCCCCATTGATTTACATTGTGAGCCCTTTAATTATACAATTCATCACCTTTTAAACATGAAAAACATTGTAAATACACGCTAATTAAACCTTGTCAAGGGGTTTTCTGCGAGGGCTCAGTAAATCAAGCAAACGGTTGTGTGTGTTACATAAATGTATGTTGTCTCCATGTGGTCCACCAACACCTCCACCTCCCCACCCCCCTCATCAATTCTAATAAATCTTGATGGAAGTGCTGCGTCTCTGCAAACAGGTGCCATGAATTCATTTTAAGGACTTGACTTTCAATAGTTTGTGTGTCTTTGGGTTGTTGTTTTTTTTCCTCTTCAGTGGCCTTCTCATCCAACATCGATGGAGAAGCACCATGGACGGCTGAAGCAAAGTCTTCAGCTAATGGAACTCAATGCATTTACGTCGCCTTATGTATGGCCGCAGCTGCATGTGTGGCAGTTGTGTGTTTGTCTCCATAATAACAAACATCAAACGCAGGATTTTTTTTTTCTGTTCTTTTGACATATATGTGTTCAGGAATGATTCTCGACAGTTCCATCTTTCTGTCATGTTGTTAAAAATACTCCACAGCAGCGCTAAATTCGGCAGTGCACTGATGTCACAAGTTCCTGCTGTGAAGTCTTATACAGTCATCTGGACAACGTGGGCACCACTCTAATTAATATGTTGTCTCACTGAAAGCAGAAGAGGAAATGAGTCATTGGTAGAGAGGAGCTAGAGCACCGGGAGGGTAGGTCGCTCGATTCCAGGCGTGCAGGGGTCTGCATGTTGCGTTAGTGGAAAATCTCAAACGATGCATTTGACAGAAGGTGCGCTGGACCTTTTTTTTTTTTTTTATTCCAAAAATGTAAAGAAGGAATGGCAGGTAATTGGAACAGTGGAAAGCTGCTCTGAGGATTTCCAGGGAATCAAATCAAACTCCCAGTGTGATGCAAAATACCTTGCAAATGTCGTGGCAGGGAACAAAGCGGAGACATCCAGCAGAATCATCTTCAGGGGGTCGGCCATCTGCTGATTGATTTAGGGGGAGTAGGAGGACATACCACTGACATAAACAAATGCAAAAGTTATAGGTCAGAAACACCTGCGAGGAAGAATAAAAAAGAGCACACATTTTATGATGGACTCCCAAAACAACAATTTGCTACTGACGTGTTGGTGAGAACCTGGTGCCTCCAGGCCATCTCTGTAACCACTGGGCTACCTCTTCCTTTAGTGGTTCCACCTGGACATATTTTATGTTTAAACATGTTTAAACCTGCTCAGGTTCACTTTTTGATCATATTCTTTTGCTTTTTTACTCATCAGATTTTACTTTATTTATTCCTAAATGAAATTGGCTGCTATCATATGATGCAAAGGAGATTTTTGTTCAAATCAATGTGTTTTGTCTTTTCTTTTTTGGCAGCGATAAAAACGTTTTTCTACTAAATTTTCTACTGAGTTCCAAATGACTTTTCTCATACACACCAACGCAAATCTTGATTCTGACACTTCTGTAGTTGTTGTGCATTACTTGGCTTTCCTTTGAGACCAAGGTAATAAATATAACCCTTATACTTGTGAAGATGTTGCCATTTATAAGTCATTTCAGAGAGGAGGCAGAAAAATAGACCCACGAACAAAAGGATTGCATTTACGCAGTGCTTTTAAGCTACCAGCCTGGACATATGCAGTAGGCTACTGTGTAGAAGCGTCAGACACCTCTAGTCTTCTTTTATCAATGTTTTCATGACCTCCATATTCATTTTTCAGTCTCTTCACGATCCAAACAGAATATACATTTAAATCTGAATATAATGGAATTCTGAACTATTCATGAGTGGCAGTCGATCGTGAACTGGTCATGTGCTCCAGATTTTTTATGCCATTTTTCAACTTTATTCCCATTTTAAGATACATCTTTCAATGGTTTGGTAGTCTGGTAATGACAAGCAGTATTCAGATGGATATTAATAGCTGATGGGGATTATTCAATGATTGTAAATAGTTGGGTGGAAGACTGGTCAACCAAAGATGTTTGTCGTCCATAAAAGATTCAGTCTAACAGAAGTTGAATCCCCTCTATAAGTACAAATGATGGCTTACTATCCAGTGATTAGGGTTACACGTACTTATTATGTGTAATAGTTTTTGTACATAAGCAGATTGTTTTGCTTTTTTGTTGTAAACTGAGAGCTGCAAATTCTAGCAAGCTGGATCTCTTAGTGCAAGAGAATTATTAAGTGTTTGCAAGTAAAATAAAATTACAAAAAAATGATACATCAGAGAAGAAAGAAGATAAATACTATTATTTATTTTCTCATCTTTCTGCGTTTACGAAACATACGTCTGGTTCTTTATAAAAAAATCTTTTCTTAAACACGATTTAAAAATAAAAAAGAAACTAGAAAGTTTTGAAAAGTTTTAAACTGTGAGCCTTGAAGATGCTTGAAATGTGCTTGAAATTGAGCCAAGAAAAAGTGTTCAAATCCTCTTATAAACTTTACAAGGTCTTCTGTGTCACAGAGCTCGTTCTTTGTCCGAGTATTGCTCAAAACCCATTTGACCTCAGTTTTCTTGTAAAAAAAAACAAAAAAAAAAACATGTTCTTTGTACACCTGCTGATGTTTACATGAGCACCAAATGTGAAATGATTTGTGGCTGAAAATATTGGCAATATTTGTGATTGTGTTTGATCAGAGCTAAAAATGTTTTTTTTTTCTCTTTTATTCTAATTCACTAAGAGGTTGCTTTTGCATATTAGTAAAACCCATGGTATGCATGAGCCCTAATGAAACACTATCTCTAATAACCGTACCTCAGGCTGTGCGCAACATGGTCTATCCACTGGTGTGTGGATGATGAAAGGTTACAAGGGAGAACTCGCCACCCTTGTTGGAAATGATGGCTCTTTCTTCGCCAGGACACGGCAAGCAGTTGTCATCAGTGTAGCACAGAGAAAATGAAGCGTTAACAGGCAAAGTACAATGGTACAAAACTGCTGCAGAAAGAGATGTGTGCAGCACGGAGGATGTCAGTGAAGCTGCAGAGCCATTGCACAAGGACTTATGCATAATCACACACAGCCACGTTTCAATACTTCCCAGACTAATGCAGAATCTTTAAGTCTTTTGTTTAGAATGAAAAAGAAGCCAATTGTGCTTTTGCATAACCTTGCCTGGTGTGGAATAATTTTATGAAATTCCTGTGTTGTGCTGTGCCGTTTGTTTCCAAAGGCAAGTCACCAGAGAATTAATGTGAGTAACTGGAGGGATATTTTGTACTGGCGGAGAACTGGGGGCTTTTTAAAAGGTCACCTTCTCAATATTCCGGGGAAGCTGAGGCTTTTTAAATGGCACTGCATTAATGATCTGAGATTAAATGCTCAGTATCAAATAGAGGCTGCTGCAATTACAGTTTGTTCAGTTTAACTGTGGTGTGGCGCTCAGTATCCCTCCACGACAAGCAACTTAGTGGACACACATCGAGGTGGTGCACGTTGGCAGCTGTTAAACTCGCCGAAGATGATGTGTGCCATTTTCAGTGAACCCTTTTACAGGAACAAAGACTTCTTTTGTTTCTTTCTGCTCTTGATCCAACATCAGTGACCAAATTGAAATCCTCTCCTCTACAGTGACCTGCAAATATCTGGGGACATGAGATAGGAGTGCTCACTGCCTTGAACAATGCCACTGAGTTAGGCTCTGATTCATGCTGAAAAGGGATTAATTTCTCCACAAATTAACTGCTAATTCTTCTCTTATCTCTGCCCCAGACGCTCATTGAGCGAGATGCCTTTCTCTTCTGCCGAGCTCTGCTTCCTGCTTGCTTGTGGCGCTCACTTTTGTCGGTCTTGAGTGCGAGCAGCAACAAGCTCTGTCCTTTGCCTTTTCTTTCCAATGAGGCAGCTCTGCAGAGATCTGAAACATGTCCATTTCATTTTCACAACGACTTCTCCAGCTGCTTGGTCACCTTGCCTGCGTAAGTATTTAACAACAGTGACCAATTCAGCTAGATGTGTGCAAAATAAAAACAGCATCCCTTGCACCTACAGTTGGTACAATACATCTAAATACATCCAGGTGATGGGAAATGGGAGAGCGTGACCTTTGTCTCAAGATGACTACATTATTTTTCCATGTTAGAGGCTGATTATAGATGCTGGCATTTCTTGCGTTTATTATATTGCAGAAAAGGGGACAGACTAGCACAAATCAAGCACAAGCAAGTGCAGAAGAAGTGGCAGTGAATATTTTTACGCAACCTCTTTGATACTGGACCTTTAGGCGACCAACAGCTGCCACCAAATTTGCCTCTCTAACGAGGAGATACAGTGAATAGCTGCGCGAGATAAATATCCCACCATCAGATTAGCAGAACCTTGCCAGTAGATGGGGATGTAACGGCCATGTCTGGCATTTAACAAACTTTTGAAAGGACACTGGGAAAGGACATGAATTCATTCAACCACTCCTCATCATTTATTCATGAAAAGTGAGCAGAGAATTCAAAGGTTCTTTTCTTTAAAAGCGGACTTATAGAGAATGGTATATCTTTTGCACAAATTGATCGTGGTTTATCTGCCGACTGCTCCTCAATTCACATTAATGAGCTAACCAGTGTGCATGCATACAGAGATGTACGCATGCACCGGGGGTCTTGCGGGAGCATTAATATGCACATTCACCCACACATGTAGGTGCATTGTTATAGCCCACTGCCAGCCACAAGACTCTGCGTCCACTTACACACACATGCATCTAAACTGAGAGTAAAAGGGCTCATTATGTTCCAGAAGTCTTCAGGTTTCGAGCTACATCTGCCAAATTTCTGAGAAAAATATCTGCCCATCTCCCGTGATGGTGCCATTGAGACTCTGGTGGCTCTATAAATACTTTGATATGACTCGGGTGAAATCTCCTTTTGAAGTCAAAAGTGACTCATGCAGAGATTGGCAGTGGCATTTAACTTCACTTGGCAGCTTCTCACCCTTTCATACCTTTTATTAATAAGCCAAACTTATGAATCACTCAAACTCCCTTAATATTGAGATAATGTGTCACATCAAGTTTTTTTAGGAGTCATTTTTCATAATCATTGCGATAACCCTTCTTGAAAGGGGTGGCAGGGTGCACTGAGAGCGAGGGTCGGCGAGGGACGACTGTAGAACGCTAAATGAGTATGCTAATGCTGAGTGACATTTCCTTGAACAGCAGTGAGGGAGAAAATGCTTGATCCCCATGATCCTCAATGTCAGAGTAAAACAGTGGTGCATATTCATCTGGGGAATAATTAGAAAACTAACAGATTGCTGAGTAACAATAACAAAAACAATGTGGGCTTTTTAAGTAAAATGCAATTAACTGAAAGCAAGATTTCATAAAGCCTCACGCAGGCTTTATATAATGGATTAAATTATGTGACGTGTCTGTGTGAGCGTTTCAGACTCTAAAGGATAAGACTTTGCTGTTAAAATGAATAACAACCAAGGCTAACTTCCATTCACTTACTGCCTTTTATATTTGTGTACAGGTCCACAGACAAGACCTGTGTCAATAAGCACACAGCGCCTACTAGACATTACTGAATGTGTGTGTGTGTGTGTGTGTGTGTGTGTGTGTGTGTGTGTGTGTGTGTGTGTGTGTGTGTGTGTGTGTGTGTGTGTGTGTGTGTGTGTGTGTGTGTATTAAAGGCAATAAAATCAACTAAACCTATGAGAGGTTTGGGTTTATCTGTTCCTGGTTTATTTTGAAAGCCTGCGTTCTTTGTGTTTTAGTTCTGTCTTGACTTCCCTTGTTCCCATCTGCCCCCTGATTGTTTGCACCTGTGTCTCTTCAAGTCCTGTGTGTATATCTTCTCTTGTGTTTTGCTTGCTCCCTGCTGGTCTATACTGCTTTTGTCCTGTCTCTTTTATCAGGAGTGTTTAGTTCTAGTTTTGTCAGGTTTGGGCTCTTGTTTTGTTTTGCGTTCTGCTCAATAGCACTTTTTGTTTAAATTAATCACTAAAAACAGTGAGGCATTGGCCAAAGGAATCTCCATTTTGGGGAACTTTGCTGGTATTGGGTGGCCCAATAAGCATTCAGGCCCGGTGCTGGCAACATTGGAGACCTCTTTGGCAGCGACAATCCCACCATGTCCCTGTTCCGGGGCTGGTCCCGGATGCAGCCCAGGACTCTGCCCAGAAGCCGGCCCCCTGAACTGTTTGTTGGCCATCTCCAAGTCATGACATTTTGAACATCAGGATTTTTCAAGGTAGTGCAATGCATAATAGCATTCAAAGTACATTTTATTAGTAAAAGCTTCCTTTTTAATTTAAAAACATAAAACATTTCACTCTGAGCTGCCTTTTGAGTCAGAAAATGCATCTTAATATCATATTATGCAAAACCCCCTCAAAAGGACACGTGGTTGCTCTTTCTAATTTTCTATAACGTGCTACTTCTTGAAACTGTTTTGCTCAAAATCCCATTCAGTTATTTAAAAAAAAAATGAATTAAGCTCTTTTGGCTGTATTGATTTTTGTGTAAGATATGCATGAAGAACTTAGATGACTGGCCTTGAGAGAGTGAAATAATGCAAGCGCCGTTACTTCTGAAGGGAAAAGCCTTGATAGATGTATGCATATGTTTAAGTATTTAAACTTTTAAGTGTCTGTTAGATTTTAGAGTAGCTTGATTTTAACAGGAGTTGTATGCACAAAGCAAGTTTCTATTAGTGAGTCTGAGGTAAAACCTTTGACACTGGCGTTTTTTTGGAGGGTTTTTTTTTTTTTTTTTAATTGACAACTTCCTACTCGGTATTTTCAGTCATCACGTCTCTGTTTACAGTGACAAAGCCCGTACGTCCCATCGATTTTAAGCAAAGTGCTACTCCATACATACCCCCCTGGAGGTGGTAATATAGGACTTTATCTGTTTCGGCAACCACCAATAAATAAGACGATGGCAACAACAAAGGACAACCAACTGGGGCAGCAAGATCAGCAGCAGAATTATGCTTATTCTGAAAACAGCCATCAATGGAAACGCCGACCCTTTGCAGCACTACCTTTATCTAACTTATAGAGATTCAATCTTCTCTGCGCAAAAGTGTAATAGAAACACTGCTACTAATGACCAATACCACTGGTCAAGACCCCATAAACTCCTCTGGAAACAAACCGATAGTGATGTTGAACAGCTGACTGCTAGGCAACAGAAACATGTTCTCTCACTGGGACCGTACACTAAGCAAGCTCAAGCTGATCACTTAATAGACTTGCATAATTTGTTTGTTTTTTTGGGGGGGGGGTTGTACTTTTTGTTTAATTTTATTTTGTTTAATAGTACATTTTTCTTAATTGTTATTAAATAGAACAAAACAATACACAGCATGTAAAGCAAGCAAGAATAAACGTCTTCTTGTTGTAGGTCTTTATCACAGGCATTTTCATTAACTTTTTTTCAGAATTGCATTATTTATAAAAAAAAAAAAAAAATTAAAAAGCCATAAAGAAGAAAAAAAAACAAACCCAATGGGTTTTAAGAGGCTAGGTTGCAGCAAGGAGCTGCTAAGCATCTGTCGGTGACAAACTCATCATCTACCTGGATAGAATGGAGATATCAAGTATCCAGGTCTCTATGAAAGCAGATACTTTGACAATTTGCTGCTTTAGAGCGTTCAGGCGTCTGGTAACATAGTGCCAAAAGGGAAGGAGAGGATTTTAAAACCAATTTCAAATTATTTGAAGTTTAGTGTCCCTCATCCTCCCAGGAGTGGACATGCTTGTAAGTTTGTCTCAAAATCAGACTGCCATTTTCAGAGAAATGCAAAAAAAAAAAAGAAATGGGTAAATGTACTTGTTACAGCAGCACAGTAACAATATACATCCAAGTGAATATAAAACTATATGAAAAATATAAACGAGTATACAGGAATAAAATGCCTATAAATAAAGAAATAAAATCAGAAAAAGTAGGGCATTTTAAGTTCTCAGAAGTATGTATGGAAAAATATTCTGTATAGAAGATTAAATAGATATTGTGCAGAATGGACAGATAATTGCGTAGAGATATGGTGAAATTACTTTTAGTGAATAGTATTGGAAAAACTATTGCAGTGAGAACAGCATTACACAGCTCACATGCTGCTACCTGAAAGGCACCTGTGAATTATTGCACATGATTTTTGAATAGTCTGATGGCAAAAGGGATGAAAGACCATCAGAGGTACTCAGTCCTACACTGGGTGCTGCAGCCTGCTGCTAAAAGAGCTGCTCAGAGCTCACACAGTGTCATGGAGGGGGTGAGAGATGTGGTCCATGATGTTTTTCAGTTTGGCTGCCATCCTCCTCTCACCCACTTACGCAGTAAGGTCCAGGACAGAGATGGCTTTTATAACCAGTGAGTATAATAAAGTTAAAGTCTATGGCAGCACAACAAAAGAGGACTGATTGTTTTTTGTTTTGTTTTTTTATGTTGTCACGAGAACCTCTCTTCTGTCTAAAAAGAACAGGAAAGCATAGCTGAAGTTTACAACACTATATTTGATCAAATCGCAAAACCTTTTGAGCAATGTCTTATGGACAAATGAGACCAAAGTGGTCCTGTTTGGTGAAAACCACACACAGCATTTTAACAGAACGGCATCGTGCCTGATAAGTGTGGCAGTGGGGGCATGATTTTGGGCTGATTTGTGCACAGGACCTGAGCACCTTGCAGTCACTGAGTGGACCATGAACCCTTCTGCATAGCGTAAGGAGTTCTTCAGGCAAATATGAGACCATCCTACAACTAAAGCTCGGTCAAAACTGGCTCGTGCTACAGGTTGTAAAATTTGTATTTATTTATTCATTTATTTATTCTGGTTTTATAAAAACAAGCGCAGTCATTTTCTCCTTTGTTTTCATTGGAGCATTTGTTTCCCCGTCACCCAGTGATTAAAGACCTCATGTGTTTCTTAGCTGCACTGCATTTATCTGGCTTCCATGTAAGGCACGATATTAATCCTCATGTCCTGCTTTTAGATTAGAGGGTCAGCAAAATTGATTTTTTTTTTTTTGGACATTGAAGTTTAGCAAATTAAAAGAAAATAACAATAAAAAAACACTCCTGAGAAACTGAAAGACCGGCGGTAAAAGATGAAATCACAACGACTATGATTTTTCATTGTCACCTATATCAGACAGTCAAACCCGTAAACATATTCATGCACATGAATTTATGCATAAAAGGTAAGAATATACGCAGTGAGGTCATCATTCACTTCACGATCTGCAGCTATTGTCTCCTCTACTGCTGAGAGCTTTGCAAAATAATCAGCACATTTCAGAGGCAGAAGACCTGGCGTATACATCATATTTGTTTCTCATCTTCTGCTGTTTTTAACATGCATTGTATGTTTTGTCAGATGCATGAAAAAGAATTAGATCAGATGGCATTTCTTTTTCCTCTCCTGCCAGTTTGATCTAGTAGAAAGAAATAAAAGAACCATATTACCACCTCATAAATTTTCACACTGGAAAAGGTTAGTTTCATTTTATTGCCAAGAACAATTTTAAAGGAAAATACTGATCTGGTTGAAGCAATTTCAAGACGGTGACTCGATAGTCCACAAGTGACTACGACTGCGTCCAGTTCTCCGTTGCTTTTCAGCTTTTGGATTTCCACTGTGTACTAACAGCAGACGAGACAGATAAGGTTCGTGAAGGATGTAACGTGATCTTTTAGTTCTTTACCTGCAGGAAAGGCCATCCATCAGTGCCGACTTCACACCTGATTAAACAAGACAAGAAGAGTTAACTCCCGGATGTGATAGGAAGCTGAAGCCCCTGTGGGTTTTGTTTCTTCCCCATCCCTGTTCTGATAATGGATTAACATGTTGGGTGCGGAGAAGGTCATTACACAAATTAAGTGTTTTGTCCCTGTTTCTTTCAGAATCGAGTAAAAGACACTACAAATTGCAAGTGTGAGACTCGGCACAAAAGCCACCATTCATCAACAGGCAGTTGAGGGACAGTCCATACAGCTGCAAACATTTGGATCGATTTCAGAAATGTATTGCAATTGCAATGATTCATTGGAGGATGTGGGATTTTCTGCCTCCACAGGAAGTCTATAAAGAGTGAGAGCAGCAGTAATTCTAGGATCTTTCTTTTGAAGGTTGTTGATTCTCTCTGTGTTTGTTTCTGTCACCAAATGAAATGGAAAAGGACATGAAAATGAAAACTTGGTGAATTCATAATACTTATATTATTTGGAGGCACCATATGAAAAAATATAATACATTTAACTTTATTGAATTGAAAGCAGCAGCGCTGTGTTGTGTAAAATGTAGCAGTGAGTGAGTGAGTGAATACTAGATACTTTACTTGGGTATGTCAAAAAATGTCTGCGCCTCTATGAAGATTACATTTTAAAGAGGTATCATTTCCTATATTTGCTCAGATCTCTCCATTTGATGGAGCAGGGAAGAAGATGCCTGAGATGTTGGGAAGCGGAGCCACAGAGGGTTTTTTAGGGGATTTCAGGGAAAAGACAAGTGGGAATGAGGAATGAAGAATGAGGAATGGGCCCTGCCCTGTGATCAGCTAATGGATCATGTGCTTTTTCCTGGGTTGGGTCTGTTTTCCTTTTTTAATTTTTTTTAATTTTTTATTTTTTAAACTGACCATGGTGCTACTGATCCATAATTACCTGTAGGAGCTGGTGATGAAGAGAGGCCAGCAGGAGAGCAGAGATACTTGAAGGGTGTGGTCTTGATTGGCGGTGGGTGTAGCCAATTGCCAATGGCCCCAAATGGACTGGCAACCTGTCCAGGGTGTACCCCTCTTCACCTGAAGAGAGCTGAGATAAGCTCCGGGAGATCCCTGTGAACCTCAACTGGAATAAGTATGTTGTAAATCATGGATGTTTGGTATGTTGTTACACAAATCTGTTGCATTTCAAGAGTTCAAGAAGACGGTTATTTCTTTCATTTGGTCTCAATAATCCTGATCGTCACCCGTGATGGATCCGACTGTCTGGTCTGGTCTACCAGAACCAATTGAACCACAAAACAGCACTGGTTTGCTGAAAAATGTGAGGTGCTGGTTCTGAATCTGCACCGGAACCAGTATGGTGGGAAAGGCTTAATAAGAACCTGGTAAAAGTTAGATTTGTTTTGTACTGCCAGATTGTTCGGTCCCGATCACGTTTGCTATGTCCTTGTGCTGTTTAACCTCCAGAGTTATTTCTCGCCTATATTGGTTTTGTTGCCTTCTGTTTGAGTCTGCAACCTGCCTCCTGTATGGCTTTAACCTGTCTAACCCACTCTCCTCGCCATTCCCTTACTAACTACTCACTCCAACCTGCCATACATCCTGCTCCGCTCACCGCTGACCTGGCCACGCCGCCCGCCCAGACATCCGCAGCCGGTCTGCTGCGAGCTCTCCAGCTACTCTCCTCACCTGTCAGCTGCAATTTGCTGTGAGCAGCCAGCAAGCTCACCTCTCCAGCGACACTCAGATTCTAATTTGCAAAAGTGACAATAAAACCTTGTTAGAAAGGTATTCTAGCCTGGTTCTGAAACTGGCTTTGTGGTCCATTAGTTTGCAATATTTTCTAGTCCATGTCCTTCTTTTTTTTTTCTTTTTTTTTTTATTTCTCCTAGTTTTTTTTAGACATGTCACAGTATTTACTGTTCAGCAGCATCTCTCAACATGTAAAAAGGTTAGTTGAGGTAAAGCATGCCAATTTGAAGGTAATATAAATTTAATTTTGCCACATTTTCAATCTTTAAATGCTTTAATTGTGTGTATACCAAGTATAGAATGGATGCAGACTCTTTCTTGGCTCGTAAATTAAAACTTTCCTTTTCGCCTGTCTGTGCGCAGCAGTGAAATCCACTGTTTGTTTTTCTAAGAAATGTCAAAAGCGTGACAGTTTTCTGTAACCTCTTCAACTCTAAAACTATACATCTTCAGGAAATATAACAATTCCGTCTGAGGCTTTGATCACAAACGTCTGCCTGCAGCAAACGTGGCTTACTATTGAAAGTGGACAATACTCCAGAGTTTTTTCAAAAATAAGCCTCCGTCACAATGGGGCACTGATGACAGTCCTTGACATGTCGCTTGATTTTTCTACAGAAGATTGACGTAACGATGCTAAGAAAAGTAAAAATACGGAAAGGGAGGGAGCATGAAAGAAGAAAAACAACTGTTCATACTCTGACTGCAACACTTTCTTCCTGCTCGTCTAATGAGGGCGAGATGGGTCTTTGGTATTCATTGAGAAAGAAGAATGCTGGGAAAAAGAAAGCTTGCCGCAGGTTCAGGGTTAGCGCAATTAAACGGCTGTCTCGTTGGATTATTGTGAAGGTTGTCTGAACAAAATTAATAGCAGCCAGTCCTTTTGTGCTCTCCAATCTCTCCCATCTCTTCCCACACAAGGTCATGGGTGCAGAGTGTCCAGAGCATGGATATGAAGGGCAAGGCAGAAAAAGAGATGCTGTGGACCAATGAGTCAGAGGAGGAACAGTGAGGAGGAGGTTCATGTTTCAGCGCTGAAAAGTAAAGTAAAGCTCTGTGCTTCCTATTATCTACTGGCTTCCTCTGTGCCACAGTATCCATGGAGGAGACAGTGGCAGCACGTTAAGCATCGAGGGGATTTGTCATATTGGAATGTTGAATTTTAAATGGGTCATATTTTGCCCTTTCTTCAAAATCTGACACAATTTTCTGACACCGAACACCCTCATAATGAGATTCCTGCTTGAAAAAATGTCATAACAAAATGAAATGTAGTATGAGTAGATCTCAGCGACTACAAGATGTGAATAAATCTGGCTCCAAAATAAACCTAAAACGAGATTGGAAAATAAAGAGTAAAACAAATAATAATATCTATTACCAGGCCAGAGGGCCTGATTAAAGATTAAGATTAAACAAAGGGGAAACGCTGCATAAATTTAAAAAAAAAAAAAAAAAAAAAAAAAGAATCTGTTTCACAAAATATTTAAGAAAGCACATCTTTGGATTGATGTAGTGACAAACTAAATGCTCTACAAATCCATTTTAAAATCTCATTTGCTGTGCAAAGATTATTTTTCCTTTTATGTAACTGACTTTTTAAGAGATGTTTTTTTAAAGAGGAATGTTTAGATGGATTTCCAGAAATGGCCATTTTGACACATTAAGGCACATTTAGGAATCCGTGTGCTGTTGAGGTAAGGCTTGAGTTTTTTTGTTGTTGTTTTTTTTGCATGTCCCTAACAAACTTTGAACAGAACAGTTTTGACGTGTTTTTATCAGCTGAACTGTTCAGTATGTGCACTGTCAATGACTGGCACTTTCATTGAATCGTCACAGTCAAAAGAAGTGATAGGAAGATCACAGGTCAATGTCACTTCCAGCATTATCCAGTCAGAATGAAGCAAAGCTTGTAAGAATACTCAACAGTCCTGTTTTTGTGCTCTACCGCTTCTAACAGAAACAGTCCAACAGCGCCAAAATGATTACAATTTTTCTTTTTAAATAAACATACCTTTTACTCTTTGCGGGATAGTCAGTTTCCAACTGAAAATCTTCCTACTTTTTCTCAGATGATCATCCAGTAGATTTGATTCAAAGAGGATATTCCGGACATGCCGTGGAACAGTGAGCTCCTGTGAGTCAACATTATTGTTTGATACATATTTAATTTGATGACCCAGCTTTATTTACAAAAATTAACGCTCTAAACCAACCTTCAGCATACCGTCAAAAGTTTAACAGCTAAATACTGACATTTATAGGTCATTTCTTTCTGGGGCTCTTGGAGTCCATCTCTTGGGGCGCCCTGTCCTGCATGTTTTAGATGCTTCCCAGCTATAACACACCTGATTCAAATTAATGGATCACCCTCGCCGTAGCAGTTTCTCAATATGCGTTCTTGTGAAATGTCATCACCTGCAGCCGAGTACTGTTCCGATCTCAAGAACTCAAGTACAGAAGAACTACCCGGATGTGCTCTCGCTCCGCCCACTTATCAAGGATGCATCCAGCGGAGTCATGTGCTGACTTGAGACGGCCGAGTAATGGAAAGTAATAGCAGATGCAAGAGTTGTAAATATGAAATTAGGACTGTTTTAGGACTTTTTCATGTGAGACCATAAGTATTATAAGTTTATTTTTGTGGTAAAGTTATAAAGGCAGAGTGTGTTTCCTCAGACATTTTCTGATTTTCTTTTCCTTCTACCCAGCTTATAACGTGGATGGAATAAACAGGTGTAAAACCAATTAAAAACACATTGTGTAAAGGAATGGTTATAACAACTTAAACAGGAGCAACATGTCCCATTGTCAGTTGTTTCAGTGTTAAGGATGTGTGTTTTTATGATGAGTTAAACTGCAGCTGCTGGTCCAATTGCAGAAAGAGAGAGATAAGTTCTAAAACGTGCAGAACAGCGGCCCTCAAAGTCCTGACTTGAAGGGTCTTGGACTAGCAGATGATTTTGAACGCATCCATGATAAAGCTGGATAATTCCACTTTAATCTGGGTCTATGATGTCACAATACACTGGAGCTCCGACTGATTGGCTCATTAAAAACAATTTTAAACCATTGGGATTGTGTAGTGCTGGATTTTTTTTTTTTTTATGTTCATCACTTCAAATATTCAAACAAATGCTCTCAAACACAAATAATATAATATTTTTCTGTAAAGTGATTACCAGCAGTTTTCATTATGTATCTTTTAAGTTTATAAATTATTTATACCTGGCTTTGAGGTTAAACTTTTTAAAAAGCAAACAAAATAAATAAATAAAGATGCTTTAAAATTGCTGATACAACTAAGAAGAACAATGAGAGCTACAATAAGTCAATAAAAAGACACTTTCTCCTTTATCTCCTTGAGGGGGAGGAGGATGCTTTGACATGACTGTGACCTGTCTTCAGCTTGGATACAGAATCACATCAACAAATCCACTTGTACCAAAATTGTCATGGAAATTCAGCCGGAGTCTCGCAGAAGAGTGGAAAAAAATGTAAACATTTTCTTACAATGTCAGTCACCACACAAGATACAGCTTTAGACCGCAATCCGGCCTAGACCAGATGGATAGAGGTGCAGATATTCGAGGCAAGAATGCTCCCTTGACTTTACAGAGAAATACACTTATGTGTTAATAAACTGTGTTAATAACTGTATATATATATATATATATATATATATATATATATATATATATATATATATATATATATCTCACAGTGCTGTTTTGTTTTTTCTTTCAGCTGAAGGCAAATAATTTTTGCGATCCATCACCTCCAAAAAATAACGCAGTCAGAAAATGCAACAGCTTATTATTATTTAATATTACAAATGAGAAAATGTATTTGTTTTGAATCTTTACACATTCCAATATTAATGAAATTGTAGTCGGTAGTTCATGTGAGAGTAACTGCAAATTAATGTTGTATTTCCTTTGCCAATAAATGCTGCCTCACCGGAATACCAAACTAATTCATCACACGTTCTTCCTGATCCTCCTAATATAATGAATGAGTGCAAAAATGTAAGAAACACCAGAATTCTAAAAGGAAAACTAAGTCATGAGTGATTCAGGACCCAATCAATACCTCACATTAATTGAAGCTTATATGCTGAAGAAAAATATTTTAAAAAGATTGGCAGAAAGCACCTCCAACAGATTCTACTAAATCAGACTGGTTTCATCTGGTTTTAAATAATAACCAAATCAAAGCTGTACAGAGGAGCTGAATATGAAGTGGTTTATAGACCTGCGCATGGATTTGGAAATATTATATTATATTATGCACTGGGAGCCAGTGAAGTGACTTTCGTGCTGGAGTATTATGTTTAGTTTTATGTTATATTTACATGAGACGTCTGCTCGATTCTAAATGAGCTGAAGTTATCCTAATGAGTTTTTGATTGTCCTGCCAGTAGAGAATTCCTTGATATTAATGAATAAACTAATTTCTGAAATTGAAATATGGACTTTCAAACTTTTTACATCTTTTATTTTTAAGTGGCAGGGAGCAATGCTAATATTGTTGGGCATGTTAAAATAGGGCATGTTAAAAGTCAAGCAAAAGTAGATCAAGAAGTGACCCTTGGGGAACTCCGGACAGAATTTTTTCCTTTTACAGATTTTGCATTAGATTTGTTCCTTTTTACTGCACAACCTGTAAAGCGAATTGTATCGTGAAGTTCTTTGTTGAAAATTACAAGATCAGGTATATCAAAGACAGCAGTGAATTAAGTAGCAATACAATTCTATTTGAAACAATGCTAATCTTAATTTTTTAAAAACCCAGGAAATATTTGTTTTTATTGGTTTGTTTCTTGGAGCAGTTGGTACTTAACCCTAATTTGTTTGTTAAATATCATGAATATCATACTTTTATTTCAGGATTTTTTTAAACTATTCTGTATGTTACATGTTGGTCTGTTACTAATTACAGATTGAAAACGGAACAAAACAGAAGAAACTGGGTCTGGATGATGAATGGCATCTTCCAGATTTGTGAGCACCTGTACATTAGGCTTGAATTCTGTCTAGAAGGGAGCTACTGTAAGATATAATCTTTTATATTTTTGTTTTCTTAATGTGAAAATTTATTCCGTTTTGCCATTTGAAGAGAAAATAATTTGGAGTTTATTCAAAAGAATTGATTTGCTTTTTAAATTCAACAGGATAAAAAGAGAGAGTTAATCATAAAGGAAATATAAAATTGTCCGGCTAATTTTAATTCTTCATAGGATTTTAAAAATCAATTGGCAGTTTAGTTTTTCAAATCTTTCTTTTGGCTCTCCTGCAGATTCTCTTTGCTGTCCTAACTTTTCATGGTCTGTCCAAAGTGCTCAGAGGATCTTTACAATATTGTGCAAGACTTAGACAGGTATATTATTACTGGCGCTTTCATATTCACACACACACACACACACACACACACACACACACACACATAATATATAAGCACCATTTCCTTAGACTTTTGAAGCTTCCTCATTTTTTGTGCAAATCTAGTGGTAATGGAAATGTGACTGACAAATAAATTCTCATAAATCCCCTGAGCTTCCAGCTATTTCCATGCCTGACCATTTACTGGTTTAAAAGATGTCTGAAGGAACATCAGTTTTTAAAAGCGCATCCATCCATCCACCTTTGCAGTGAGTTATGGGACGGAGTTATGGGACAGAGTCAAGCCCTCCTTTTCACCAGCACCAGTCCAAACTCTTCCTCTAGAAGGTATCCAACAGACATGGCAACTAGGAGCCCAAACCACCTGAATTGGCTCCTTTTGATGTGGATGACCAGCAACTTCACTTTGAAGAAATTCGGCAGCTTGTGTTCAGTCTCTCCACCGTTCATGACGTAGATCATCAGCCTTTGCATTTTGGCTTGGCTCTCCCTTCTCCATGGCAGACTAGTACGGATGAATACAATCACCTATTCTAAACCATTTCTGAACAACAGCTTGAGATACTCAAACTCCTCCTATTGAGGCAGCAACCCCCCCAAAAAAAGCTAATTACAGTCCATTATTGGTTTACGGGTATTATCCATCCATTGTCTTTACTCACTTCAGTCAGGTTCATGGGGGTCTGCTGGAGTCTGTCCCAGCTGTCACTGTGAAAGAGATGGGGTACATCCTAGATAGGGGGCCAGACGTGATAGCATCTGTAATAGTGGGAGCCCCTAGTGGCCAGTCCAGGGACTAGCTCCAAAATGTCAATCAATGTCAATCTCCATTGATCACTATGTATAAATGTCAACTGTGACATTCAATTCCATTTCAATTCAATTTTATTTATATAGCGTCTATTACAACACAAGTTGTCTCTAGGCGCTTTCCAGAGACCCAGAACAAGAACCCCGAGCAATGATTGCATAAACAGCGGCAGGTAAAAACTTCCCTAGTGGAAGAAAAACCTTAAGCCAAACAGTGGCAAGGAAAAACTCCCCTTTAAGAGGGAAGAAACCTTGAGCAGGACCTGGATCATGAGGGGGGACCCTCCTGCCGAAGGCCAGCCGGGTAGAGCAAGAAATAAGAAAGAATAGAGACATAGAGACACCGTCAAAGGTACAAGATAGGATACATTAGTAACTGTCATTGGTAGTCCAATTAGACTTCTGTTAATATGTTTGATATATGGATAGACGGTGATCCAAGGGGATGAGGACTGCAGGTCGGGATGTCAGCAAGTATCCAACGGACATCCATACAGATGGGTGAAGGCAGACACTGGGATGGTCAGAGGTGGGACTGCATTAATGGCTACCTGTCAACACTTCAGGTACTTGGCATCTTAGCTCTGAATTAAGAGCACTTTGCTTTGTAATGATGTTTATCATGCGAATTTAGTCATTTTAACATCTCTTTGCAACTAAAGTAAGCCACCTGTCGGTGAACATTCACTTTGTCTCGATTTTTCTTTTTTCTTTTCCTTAAAGTGTGTTCAGGCTGTTATTCATTTCTGTAAAGAGGGAAAAAAACACAACAGAACACATACATTTCTCAACCCCCCCCCCCCCCCCCCCCCCCCCCCCATTTCATTTATAAACAGGAAAGGAACAGTACGTTTTAAAAAGAAAAATTCAGACAGTGACTGATGTTTTTGTGTGTGTTTGTGTTTTTAAAGCAAATCAATTTCAATCTTCGTTGCTTGTTTTCTATTTAAAATGAAAAGAGGAATCAATGCAATTATCCATATCTCTATGATTTTTTTTCTCCCCTCCAGACTCCAGAGACAGCTCTTCACATTCTGAGTTTGATTGCCAGAACTGCTTGATTTTGATGGGAATGTCTTTTTTGCTCAGGCAGAAATTGTCTTGAACTCTGTGAGGTGCACAGATGAAAATGAGTGTGGGTCTTTCCTAAGAGAATAAGTTAAATGTTCAAGGGTCAGCTGTGTAAATTATTAAATCCTTTATGTCAGCTTGGTAACATTCTCTAACATTTGAAAGATGAGCATTGTCCAAGGTTTTGATGATTAATTTGTTAATTTTGATGGAAAGCTTGCATGATGAAACCTGAATTCATTTTTTATATTGTTCTCTGTTTTCGCTCACGTTTGATGTCTTCAGAGACTCATTATAAGCACAGAATGTGTCTTTCACCCATTCTACTTTCATAGCCTCACTAATTTTTTACAAGGCCAGTGGATATTCAGGTGAAACCACTATCTTAAAGTCATTGAGTATGAAATCCTCTGTATTTCTCATTTATCTTTTCATAATAAATGGAGTGGTACTGAGACGGACATTGTTCTGTACTCTGCTGCAGCAGTGTTAGAAAACTCATTATTGTACTGAAGCATGAATAGCTGCTTCTATGATAAAAAAAAACATGGAATTGTTATCCTTTAAAGGCCTCTTTATATATTCTTTAAATCCACGTTTTCAGATATTTCTCTCCGAGTTTCAATTATGACGACTGTGAGGAAAAAAAAAGTTTCTCTAGATAATTCATAAATTGTGTTGGAGTCTGTTTTTAATCATTTCCATTGGCCTTCAATTGCCCACCTCCTCACATCCAAAAACAAGTCACCCATGCGTCTGGTGCATAATTATCCATAAGAGTGCTTGTCAAGAGTTCAATCCACTTTTGTCAGTGTTTACCCTCTTGAAGCTGAGGAAAAACGCAGTTGAGACAGAGGATTGACCATAAAGGACTAGGAGGGCCATCACTGGAGTGCTGTTGTGGACTGAGCGTGCCCCCATCAGACATAAGTGCTAACACCTACTTGTTTACTCCTTTAGTTTGGTATCCAACAAGCCATGAAATTACATTTCCACTGTGTGAGAAGGGGTTCACCTCTTCACCTGTTCAGTGAAGACGGCAAGCCAATTTGGAGTCTGTCATTTTAATTAGTGTCTATTACCTCTTATTGAACCTGTACATTAGTTACACTTACTCACTGATATCTTCCCTAATGGGTTAAAGAAGGTGTGAAAAGTGGGAAAACAACAACCATGCAGTTAGTACTCCGCCTTTTTAAAAAAGCTCCGACCATCCATGTATATATAATATATAATGCACCCTACGTGGGGGACGATTTACTCATAAGCCAAATCACATGAAGCCACTCAAACCGACCTATTATTATTATTATTATTATTATTATTATTATTATTATTATTGTGTTCTTATGATTGGCTGAAACAAGGAAGATATCTGATTGGTTGCAGATCATTCCGTGTTTAAAAAGAGACATTTGTGGGTTCAGGCAAGTCAGGGGAGTCTCAAAAATTCATGCAAAAACGCAGCAAAGTCCTCACACTCCACAAGCCGTTTGTAAATCAGGTTATATTTGCGTTTCCATCAGAAGTACATTTGTGAATCTAGTCCTGTGCACCTGTGAGACGTCCTGTGCATTTGTGAATATTGACACTGTTTTAGCTCCATAAACAAATGACTGACAAAAGACTAACGACCCACAGAAGTGGTGGGAGGGTCGGTGACTTTAACTTCAATAGTTTATATGCATGAAAATCCCACATCAGTCTTTTTGTAATGATTAAATCTTCAAAATAGTAGATGAAAGATCTTGAAGAAGAAAAGAGAAGGGAGGTCCAGTTGCATTGTTTCAAGCCTTTGACAGCTGTCTTATAGGGAGCTCCTATTAGACGTCACAAGTCACGTGATCTTGGGAGTGGTCGCTTTGTTGGAGGACGAGCAGACAACCACAGCATACACAGTCACTTTTTTCTTTAGACTTGTTTTGTTATCACCACAATGGTAAAGTTTTAGTGCTATTGTTGGTTGTGGGATGAGATCAGACAATGATATTGATTGTTTCGACTACCTAGGGTAGTCACGTACCAAGGTGATCAGGCCAAAGAACTTTCACAGAGGAGAAGAGCATCCTGGCTCTCGTGGTTTTTGAGAGGTGATGTGCTGAAAAGCAGCATGCAAAACCTAGGAGTCTGCGATCTCCACTAAGATTAAACTTAAACGTGTTCTCCAGAAACCATGAACTGGTTGTGAATTTGGGCCACAACAAGGTTCAACCACCAACCCCAGCAGTGCTGATCTGCACAGAATAAGCCAGGAATTGTGCAAACCGGAAGAAGGGTTTGGAAAGTTTTAGTGCCTCTTCAACATATTTCACACACACACACACAAGTGCATGCAAACCTATGGAGGACCACGGTGCAGCAGCCAGAGGCAGAAAAGGCTTTAACAGTGTCAGACAGATCTTACTGGCATCTTAATTGTTGGCATGCAGGATGAACTAAACCATCTCACTTCTGAGAACTTTGAACTGAAAAAGAAACTGACAGCTTGTGAAATTGGAAAAAAAAGATCAAAATAATGATGAGAAAGTCCGTTTTTACACAGGTCTGCCTACATTTGCCAAATTGATGCTGGTTTTTGGACTTGCCTTGGACTACTTAAATATCACTGCTCGATTGAACAAATTTCAACAGTTTGCCATCGTGTTGATGAAGCTTTGTTCAAACATGCCGGTCCAGGATTTGGCGTACAGATTAAATACATCCACTTCCACAGTTGGTAGAACATTTGCCATTTGTGCTGATGTGCTGTATAAGAGGACTAGTTTTCTTGTCAAATGGCCATCACGCGGGAAAATACAAATGCCAGTGAAGTTCGGGACCATCTGTGGGTGTCAGAACATATTGAACATATTATGAATGTATTATTACATGATTGCCTTTAAGTCGTAATTCTCTGCTGTCTGTATTTACAAGATTGTTGTGCCAGGATTAAGATATACAGGATGTCAGAGCCAAATGGGCATATAGCGTGTCTGTTTCTCCACCTGATTACATTTACATACAACATGTCATGTGACTGCTTTGTTCCTGTGTGAATAAAAGAGACCACAGCAAAGAGGAAGATGGGAATGGCCAGGAATCGCCATGGGTGATACACCTTGGCGTCGGCCCTTCCCCTCTTTGCAAAGGCATGATCAAGACTGCTTTCTCTGGGTGGTTCATTCCTGTAATTGAGAGGTTTCGACGACCCTAACAGTGGGTGTTGCTGTTTATTATAGATTGTTTTGAGGTTCTTATTGACAGACCTACAAACTTGATTGCACAAGCACAGACATGGTCCAATTACAAACACCACAATATCTATATCATTCATCTCATCTGCTTGGGGTGGCTGTGCAAGTGACAAGAAAGTAACTGAAGAAAGTGGATTTTTGGACCGTTTGTTGCCAGGGGATCTTGTTTTAGCTGACAGAGGGTTCAGTGTCTGACTGCATTGGACTTATGCGTGCAGAAGTTAAGGTTCCTGCTTCCATAAAAGGGAGGAAGCAACTTTTCATCTCCAGAGGTCATAGATGCAAGAAAAAAGTGTGCACATCCATGTGGAACGAGTCGTAGGTTGTGTACGGCAGTGTTACAAAATCCTTGGTGGCCCTCTACCTACAGATCATCTACTGACCTAGGATGTCTAACAAAACTTTGATGGACACAACTGTACATCTCTGCTGTGCTCTAACAAATCTCAATGATACTGTCGTGCCCATTGACTGAACTCTCCATGCACAGTGAATTCATTATTCATATCTAAGTTGTCTGTTCTTTTTCAAGTACTTGTCATATCAGCATATTTTTACAGGTGACTAGAAAGATGTGGAATGAACAATAGCATTTAATTAACAACCTAAAAAAAACCTACAAAACTACCAAATGTTCAACTTTTATGGAGGTCTGCACAGCTGCTTCAGCACCTATATTGACATCCAAGCTCACAGGTCAGCTTCCAATGGTTTTCCCTGGCCTGATGTCAGCGTCGGGCATTCCCTCAGCCTCCAGACTCCACAGATCCCTATCCAACTGAGGATAAATGGAATTAACTAAAACATGTCTCATCAAAAAATCCAGAGGATCTGCTGCCAGATTTCAAGTGCAAGAGATCGCATGACAGCCCCGCTCTTTTAAATTAACTGTCTTACATTAGTGCAGTTAATCTATTTAGAAAATGTGTAACCTAATCTTTTCATAAAAGGATCAGAAATATATCAGTGTACTCATTATTGCGAAATGTTTTCAGTACACATGGCATTATCTTCTTAATTTCCCAGATTAGACTTTACTTTCTTCGTTGTTATGCCACAAACTTTTGATTTTTTTTTTTACAGTTTTATTTGATTTTATGTGTGGGCTCATTTTTGTTTACTTTTTTGTGCTTTAATGTCAAAACAGACATTTATATTTACAATAATGTTGGTAATGCTAATTTGTTCTAAATGATAGAAATGGAACCATCTATGACAAAGTATACTGCAGCAAGTAGTAGTAATAGTAATAGTAATAGTAAAGAAGCATCAGAAAGGATCCTAGCATGACATCCTCTTCACAAACTCAAGCCATTCACTGTCGATACCTATACTCAACACTTCGGTCTGAGAACTGTTTCAGTATTTCTACAAATGATGAGTTTGGATGTTTGAGGAACGTTTATAGCAGATTTGCATTCTGAAATTGTATGCAACCTATTCTTGCAGAGAAGCTTTTGTCTGCAACTTAAATATCAAGCATTACACATACAGTCTGTTCATACCACACTTTCACACATTACATAAAATGTGCATGTTTGTTTTTTTTTTTTGTTTTTAAAGATACAAATGTGATTTCCTCACTTTTTTGTCTGCTCAAAGGATATAGCTGATCTCTGCGGAAAAGCTTTCAGGGTGTTGTGGTTAATATTCATTGATCAGTTTTACAATCTTCGGGATGTGTTATGTTCAATTTTTGTGTGTGTGTGTGTGTGTGTGTGTGTGTGTGTGTGTGTGTGTGTGTGTGTATGTGTGTGTGTGTGTGTGTGTGTGTGTGTGTGTGTTCGCAGCCAAGGTGGCCTTTGCTATTCAGAGCGATGTGCAGAGATCTATGCTGCTTTTAATATTTCCAACTGCATCATTCAAACTGCCAGATGCAAATTAAATACATATATTGTAATATTCAGCAACTGCATTTCAACTCCCCTGGTAGATCTCACAATCCTCTTTCACATTCAGGTTTGAGGAAAATGGCAATATTCACCTCTGAAGATTAGCAGAGGTCATTTGAGCAGAGGCAAAATGTGTTAGAATAAAAAGAAGGAAAGGCCCTGCTTAAAAATTCAAACTGTGTTTATCCCTGATGTGATTTTGCCCTATCACAATGGCAGACAAGACAATGCATAGGGATATGATCTTTGTGGTTTATTTTATATTGCCTCTGTGTCTCCGCATGCCCTAAGTGACGACCTTCTCCTCACTTGGATCACAAGTTTTTACTCTGTTTGATTATTTTGAACTTTTATGTCCTTTTCTTTAATAATTTAAGTACAAAACTTGAAAGTGGACATTATGCTCATTTTCAGCCATCTAATTTTAATATCTGTTATCTTTGGAGTAACCTTGCACTGACGGTATCTCCGACAAAGATCAAGGCAGTTTTTGGAACTGCATTCAATACTAGAAGAGTCTACCGCCAAAATGTTGTATATAATATGCTAAATGTGAGCAAACATGTGAAACATTACCCAGATTGTGTGCGATTTCCAGGAAAAATACAGGTCTGCAACTGACTAAATAACTATATCCAATAATGCAATGCACCACTAAAGTGGACTGTGTTCAGAGCAGCAACTAGCTTCCAGCAGCAACGTCATTGTTTGTATATTGGCATACAACTTAATAATGATCACCGGATTGTCATGCAGTATATATAGTATGCTACACCATATCGTAACACTTGACAGGATGTTAAGTGACCTTCCAGAAAAGACGAGACGTTGGCTTTGTTTGTCAGGTGCATACAGCTCCTCTGCATGACCTGCTCTCGGCACTGTGAATTATAATCTGGTATTTCTCTCCTCCACCTACAAACCCATCATCCAGAGATCACCTGTGACCAAAAGGACTGTGAGGAGGTGGTCACATCAAGCTGAAGAAACTCTGCAGCGGTGCTTTGAGGCTACAGACTGGGATGTACTCTGTGAGCCACATGGAGATGAAACCAATGATATGACTGAGTGTGTGACTGACTACATCAGCTTCTGTGTGGACAACGTCATTCCCACCAGAAAGTGAGGATCTTCCTCAATCAGAGTCAACAGACTTTTAAAAAATAGGGCACCAAGCTGGATATGCCTCTTTTGTGAAGGTTTTTAAAAGAAAAGGCTATCTGGGCCTGAAGATTTCTTTTTCCATACATGATTGAACAGTGAGTGATTTTTAAGGGATTTAAATGTCCGCAGTACATTGTTATACTGACCTTAAGCCTATCATATCATGGTTTGCATGAGCAATCTTTTTATATTAATACAATCTTTTATCTCTCTCATAATGTACCGTATAGCTTATTGTTAGTAAAAAGTTTCTCTTAGCAACCGCACAGTCCACACAAAATATAATACACACCGTGACTGCTTCAATGACCTTATCAATATCCAAATCATTAAAAAAATATCACAGTCCATACAGACAGTCACTGTCCAGACCAGGACCGTCACAGTCTTGGTCTGAATTTGACAGCAGGTACTTTGGTCTGGTATTGTATGAATTCCTGGAAAACACACTGAGACTTGCTGTGATGATGTCATGGAGAGCTTACGTTAGAAAAAAACTTTTCAGATGTAAGCGTTCTCAGCATGGCCAATATCGAGTACCTTGTGCTGAGGAATACTCCTGAACAACATATGTTTTCTTTGTTTTATTAGCTCCCAGTCATGAGAATGCATCATGAAACAACATCCAGAAAACACAGAAACGCCTAACACGGCCAGATTAAAAATCTCTGGTTGTCCATGATTCTGAGGAGATGTGAACCATCCAAAATCTAAACTAGAGCTTCAACTAGAAATCACTTATCATTGATATAACACCTTGTTTGTTCCTTTGTTGCATTATATTTAAGATGTGTACTAATAGGAAACTTGTCAGAGCATTCTGAAATCTCTTGTTTTAAAAAACTACCATCTACAAGTTTGTTATGATCTTGTTATTTAAAGCCCTTTTTTTTTCTTTTCTTTTTTTTTTTTTTAAGGCCAACCAGTGTGATATACCAAGCACTTAACAACTGGTATTTCACCACATAATTGCTCTCAGGGTAAGTAAAACCGTCCCCCACCATTAGAACTGCTGGTTTGAAGCAGGGAATAATTAACGCTCAAAAATGTCAAAGCACTTTTGTCTCCTGTGAGATTGCCGAATTTGGAACTAAAAAGCTTTGACTTGACACAACACATTTGCAAGCCAGCTAACCAGACAAGTTGAGAGCTCATGTTTCATTGCTCTGGCAATTCAAATTGATTTGCATTGAAGCAAACCTATCAAAACTGTTTTTTTTTTCTTTCTAAAAGGGAGCCGGTGTAATACTGTAAGACTGCTCAGAGAATATTCATTAAAGCACAATTTTCACTGCTGAGTTGCTCCAATAGGTTTTAGGTCCTGTCTTCTGATCCGAATGTGTCTATGGCCCTAAGATGTAAAAAAAAAAAAAAAAAAAAAAAAAAAAAGAACAGACAGATTCCCGGCAATTAACCATTGTACATTTTTCTGCCAATATATCTGCAGCAACTAAAGATGGTGACTGGCCCGTATTGAAGGAAAGGTCGGCAGCAGCAGGCACCGACCATCTAATTTCCGGGTTGCGGCCGACGTGGAACTAAGATTATTTGCATTTCCTTGACTGTCTGCTGGAGGCTGCCTCCAAAAGTGAGTCAATCTCCATTGACTCCAGTGTTAAAATGTCCAACTTTAGAGCAGAAATAAACTGCCTGGTTCAAAGAAAAATGTAGGTCTTGTTTGATTTCACATCCATGACAGCTCTGAGGGGGTGAGTTTTTTTTTGTACCACATCAGAAGAATTTATATAAAGCAATAAATGAATATCTGATTGATTGACAGTCGGCTCAGCCAATGGCTAGTCTCTATGGCTTCCTTATCTGTAATCACCATGCTATCGCGCTTAGCAAAGCAATCAGCAGTGTTGACTAAATGCAGTAATTTTTGATTTTGCCATCAACTCAACATGTGAAATAGGATATTCCACTGTAAACATCTGCCGACAGCTCTATGCCTGTTTTGGCGGGGATCAGCTGAAGGAGCCGGTAGCTACAGCTAACTTTGATTGACATACGGTGGGCATGTTCCCATCGGCTTCCCATAGCTCTTTGCAGTACGAAGAAAAAAAGGCTCCAATATTGCTCTTCAGAAGCCAGTGAGTTATGTGACTAATTCTTTGTCTGTTGTTTTTACATTTCATGGACAGCAGTCTGGTAGTCTAATAGTTTGAATCTCTGTTAAATAGGAGTGTGGCTATAAATGGATTTGTAAAGTCAAAGTTGTGGATAACTTGATTTTGAGATGATTTCATTGACTTTTTCAAAAGAGATGTTGGGGGACCACCACAGACCATGAAAAAGGACATCAAAGTTTTCCTTTTGTGAGGTAATAGAGCTTTACTGAAAATCACTTTCAAAGTTGATAACACACAAATTGTATCTTCAGAGTGTATTCGAAGTATTCTTTTTTTTTTCCGTTTTGCAGATTTTTATTCAAAGCAAATATTGATAACTATATTTGAAAGAAGGATGATGACGATCATCATGATTTGCGCTCTGTTAGGTCTTTTTCTATACAGCTCAGAAGTCAAACCTGATGTGTCGTCTTCTAGGAACAAGGCAAAACTGACAATATGGACCTGACTTAGGATCACATTTAATCAGACTTATTCTCAGTCCAGGGCATTACAGGAAGAAGACCTTGTGACAAACTGATATGTGTGTTTTAAGCCTTAAACGTTTTTCACTACTTAATGTTTCTGGAAAAGAAAAGATACCAACAACTCATATCATGGCCTTGTAGATGTGAAACACATCTCATCTCCTCACACTGAGGATATGATGATGCTCAATTCTGTCAGAACATTAAGAGCCATAAGTGACTATTATTCCATTAACCACATCATCTAATATTTCCATTCTTTCATTCACACGAAAAATACTAATTAATTAAGCCAATGAAAGAAGCTGTTAACCATAGCAGCTGTCAATCAAACAGGCAAACTCCACACATAAAGGCCCCTAACAGGATTCAAACCAGGAACCTTGTCACAAACCAGTCACTGTGTCACTATGCAGCCCTGGAAAATTAGTTTGGTTATTTATTATGAACATATAACATCAAAAGAGCCTGTATATGTTCAGAACAAGAAAAAAACACACAGTTCACTCTCATTAACACAACATAACCCATCCAGCCGTTTATTTGTTCCTGCTAAGACATATGCAGTCTAAGATTCTGGCATGAATCCAGACCCTGAACTTGGGCTTCCTGTTAACAACTTTGGCCACAACATTTAAATAAATATTCTTCCAGTTAGCAGCATACACACTTCTGGAGATGTGTGTCCTCCAGACATCACTTGCTGTGCTCCTCTTAGTGTATAATAGTGGTCATTATCCCAATTTCAGTCGGGTTTCATGATCTGCATTATGTTCTGAGAGCACACTTACTTCAAAACAAAAAGAGGCGTTTAATTAAAAGTTCTGCAAAACCCCATTTTTTCGTTTTTGCATTCTGGTTACTGTAGAGCAGAAATATTGACAGTACAATCAAGCTGTGTTATTTTAGGCTGTGTTATTAGTTTTGACGACATATTTCAGATATTTGTGTGAAGATAGAACTGATGGTTGTGTCATTAGTTGGAAGTTTGCTTTTCAGTGGTTCTTTTAACTGTTACCTCCACTTTGTTAGGCTCCATTAGCATCATTTATAACTCTTTTACTTGAATACTCGATTTATAGTATTTTATATGTTGTGTTTCAAGTAAACTGTTTTGCGAACGCAAAACAAAACTGTATTTGCGATAAACGTAGCACTGCAGAGATCGGTATTTTCAATGAACAGTTTTTTCTCTGTATCAGCAACTCTCCTGGTTCTTGTATCTCTGTTATTCTCTGTATCTCATCATGCCAGACTTCCCTTCAAAACAATCAAAAAGAAGATCTCAATGTTGAAGAAGATGGACAAATGCATCTTAATTTTTGACAAATTATTGTGATTGCCACTACCGCGAAAATGGTCAACAGAGGATGAATGATGATTTAGCGGCAAAGCCCGTATGTAACGCATAGTGACTAAGTAGTGTTAAAGCACAACTACACTGTAATAATGAGGCCAAAAACAGCTGGAAACTAGATTTTGATGACTTTAGACTGGCCGGCTATGTCACATCCAGCGCTGCCGGAGACGTGCAAGTGCGCAAAAAGCCTTTCCATTAGACGTTTGTGATAAACTAGTTTATCAAAATGTCTGAAAAACCACCTCCTAAAAGTGTAAATGGGTTTTGCAACATTTGGGAATTTTTTGTTTTTCAAGTTAGGGGCTATTTTACCCTACCAAAACTTTGATGTTCTGTTTGGCAGATAGATTAACAGTTCTCTGAAGGAAGACAAGAATACCTCTGGAACTGGGACGTTTAATTTTCTCCCAAATAACCAGAATGTAAAACTACAAAAATACGCAAAAGTACATTAAAATGATATATTCACAACTCAAAGACTTTAACATGAATGTATAGACATTCAAACCAGTATTACAACTTCACTGATTCAGTTAACTACACAATGAAATTAGCTTGATGTTAGCACTATTATCATTCGATACACGATAAATAACAAACAATGAACCTATTCTGCATAAAATCGATTCTGAACATTAATATGCTCACAGGCATATGCGCCCTATGCTGCTAAATTGTTTATTAACACTGCAGCTACCTGCTGCTGCTCTTTTTTTAAGCAACCCAGTAAATCAAATTGACCACAGACTCCACCTAGAGGGGAGGAGGAAGTACTGCCCACAAAGAAGGCAGCGCAGAGGTTTTCCATTTCAGGATTTTCTTTGCAATATTTAGAATTCACGCAAATCTAAAGGATATGGAAATGATCTTATAGTAACTGCATACTGTTTCAGGAAGAATGCAAATTTTTTCATCTAAAAAGTGTGGAAAAAATGTTACAGTTTTCTTGAATAGTGTGTGTTTTTTAGCACAAGATCCCATTAGTTGCTCAGTTTAGATGAAATTGTTCTGAGGAAGGCCCCGTGATTATCTGTAAAACTACAGATCATCTTGTACTTTCTCTTCTTTATAAAACTTTTACACCCTAGTCTTTTAAAACTAAAATTTAACCGAAAGGCAGTATATATGTGTACATTATATATATATATATATATATATATATATATATATATATATATATATATATATATATATATATATATAATGTACACATGTCTATAAACATGTTTTAATGGTTTATTGTAAATGTAATGTAATGTAATGTAAAAGTATCATCTCATCTCTTCTCGTGGACCCAATATCATGTATCATATAGCCTTGTGAGTTAAATGTGTCATCAAACTGCTCCCTAATGTCTCTAAATATGACGAATAAACAAAGCATTTATGAAAAAACCCAAGTGCGTTAGTATTTAGAAAGCATCTGAAGACTTCATTACAAGAGCTGTCTGATTCAACTCGGCAAATGGTTTTTAATGGAAATGTTAAAATAATGGCTCAATGGTGAATCTGAATAGAAACTTTAAACTCAAAACCTTCAACATGGCACCATTATAAAGGAGTTCATGTGGATCTGAAAGTGATGTGGAGACATATGTTGGAAAGATAGTTAGTGCTTTGATAAATGGAAACTATGAAAACTAAAAAAAAAAGGCAAACGGATCAAACTGTCAATGAGACATTTTCAGCATGGTGCAACTTCCACTTTCTGGATATGAACATCCATACCTTCAGTTTGACGTACATGTGCAATGGTTCGTCTCAGCTGTAGACAAGAGTGATGTCAGCTGTTTATTCTAGCCTACTATCAGGTGTCTAGTTTGACACTGAGTCTCCATGATCTTGTCAACAAGCGCACATATGGCACGGTACATCAACCGCACACACAGATTTAGGAATTCATTCGCGCAAACACACATCACACATATCTAGACACTACATGGGCTGTTAAGCTTCTGGCTTGCATCAGTGGGATAGATCTGTTTGGCATCAGGCCTTGTCATTGCTGTCATCTTAATTTTGGGTTTGGCAAATCCCCAAATCACACACCCCTGCACCATATAACCTCCAACATTAGTTTGGTTTGTATTTCACTCAACAGAGTGGAAAATGGTTGGGACACCACCTATTGGCCTGTTCCACATCTTCACGGTTTTGGCTGTGCCTCCCAGTCACTACAGCTTATTGCAACTCCTTGAGAAAATGTCTAGAGAAAGGCCGAGACGGAGAGAGGAAAAAAAGACAGTTTTATCTCACTTTTGCAAATGCTCATCCCTCATTTCATCAAGCTTTCCCCTGTGAGATAAATCCCTCCTTCTCAAGCCTAAGCCCACAGGGGCCAAAAGCCAGTGAAGCCTCTTATTGAAATTGCCATCTTATCAGACAAAATATCACCAAGACATCGCTTCACAAATAGAGTGGTAATAAGTCTCGGTCAAGTGAAGTGCCTTTATATCAGACTCCTTAGTGTACAATGAAGCAATTTTTCTATTACTCAGATGTTTGGTAGATAAAATAGCATTGCAGCGTTGCACTCTCTGGACTATTGCAGGGAACAGCTGTCAGAAGCAGTGATCGATGACGGAGAGAACACACACACACACACACACGCACACACATTGCCAGAATCCGTCATAAATTATGATGTTATATTGTTGGATGGGCTTTTATTGTCCACAACTGAATAGGGGCGGAGCCGCTGAGAGAGCGGAGCAGGAGACGAGTGTCCACTCCAAAAGGAAAACGAGCCATGATCAAAACAAGCCGTCATAATCCATCAAAAATTGAATCTAATTTCATTGAAAGGGGAGGCCAGTAGACAGATTGTTTTTAACACTTTAGCATCAGCCTTATTGAATTTTACACGGTTCTCAAACACATCTCTGCTTCAAGCTGCTAATGACCGTACCAATCAATACCTAAACAGGTTTAATCACTTTTTTGTGTGTGTGTGTGTGTGTTGTTTGAGATGGCCGAATTTAGGTCTTTGCATTCCCCTTATTTGTCATTCTGTTTCAAACCGAAACACTCACAGTTCAACCCCTCTTAATGCGTTCTGAATCGGCATGTGCTATAATCTCAAACCACTATCTTCAAAAGGCCATATGCCATGCCTGTCTTTTGGGGCTGCCGACGATTGCCTCCCAGTAAGCACTTTCTGGGGAGCTCTGTAGGGATTGCTCTGTTTGATCTATGCTACCTGGACTACAATGGAGCTGCAGAGAAGGATCCCCTCCCTCTGATCTCTTCCACAAGCCAGCAGCACTCTCTGTTCCCCCAGTGGGCTGGGCTAATGCCCTCTGAGAAATACAACCTTTTTTTTATTTATTTTTTATTAACCACTCTATTCCATCTATTTCGATCTCAACTGTCCAGTGTGCCGACTCCAATTGGAGTTTTGAGATGTTTGTGGTCCCGGCTAAAACCAAGCAACGATCCTCATACAGGTCAGCTCACTGATGATAACGGAGCCTCCACATGATGAAACACTGGTCTTATAAATAGATGGTTTTATTGGCATTCAAAAATTTACACAACCAGGAGTTCAGAAAGACATTTCATGGTAGAATTGATTTACTTTGAATGTACATAAAATGATAAGCAGACAGGCCTCTGTAAAAGAATATATTAAAAGTGTGGAAAACAATACTGGTCTTAGCAAAGTGTAAGCATGAACTGATATAGACTCAGCAGGTAGTATTGATGGATAAACAGAGGTGCAGCTTGAGAATGTGATGTTAAAGTTAAAAGAAAAAGTAAAAGAAAAATCAAAATTGTGATCTGATTGATCCGATTGTGATGCTCAAAAGTGCAACAACAGAAGTCCTTTTTGTGAACAAATTATTTGAAAGTGAGGCTGCTTACTCCGCAACGGTACAAACATGGTCGCATGACAGAAAGAAGGTTCCTGGTTGGCGTCTCAGCTGGTTCCTCTTTGTGTTTGTGTGTGTTTTTCTTGCTTAGGTTAATTAGTGATGTTGAATTCTCCACAGAAGTGATTGTGCATGGGGCAGAAAATCCAAAGGACCCACCAGCAGCTGCCGACCTTAAAACATTAAACTGTCTGTTAGAATCAGAAAAATCAGATGTGCAAGTAACAAACAGACTGTAGCATGAAGCACAATCATTTCTAACAGCTTTTACAAAAGTTGACAAGATGCAGGAATACGACTTCTTTGGAAAGGAGAATCCTTGGCATTCACTCCTCGTTGAAGTCAGTCACAGTTATGGGTAAGCAAATGGGACAAAGGAAGGTGGTTAATCAATGACCACATCATTTTTACCTAAAAGGATCAGAAAGTAAAATGATTACCTCAACTTCAGAAGAAGCAGGACGTCAATGACTTAGAAAGTAAATATTGTCAGTCAAATGAGGAAAAACATTCCCCATAAAATAGAGTATTCTATGTTGATGCATCTTAGGTACACTGATACGAAAAGCTAATTAGGCAATTGATTAGATTAAAAAAAAAAAAAACTAAAACTAAAGCCATGTTTGAACAACTAAGCTTTTTATCAACATCCGGTCTGTTTATCCCCTAAATCTGACCAAAGAGTGAAACTCCAAGCGAAAGCTTTAGGATCAATAATTGAACAAAAAAGCTCTCTCACTCAATAATTAATTGCTTATTTAGACAATAATCCACATTTGGATGCAACAAAGTCCAAATATATAAAATGTAATTGGACCACATGGCAATGAGTGTATGAGCTCTAAGCACTGCAGGCTTTAATCCCCATAACTAGTGTTTCCAGTCAATGCATATGTTCCTTATAAAAAACTAACATGATTTTGCAAAGAGAATATATATTGAGTATAGTTATATTATAGTCTGTGCAAATGTGCTTAGATACTATTTTGAATGAGTTGTGATACAGAGCCAACATGATCATATTTTTATCCAGTTTATATATATATATATATATATATATATATATATATATATATATATATATATATATATATATATATATATATATATATATATATATATAAATGTAAATGAGCTGACGCTGAAATAATGAAATATAAAAAAGGAGCGCTCTTCTGAATATATCATTCTAAAATGTGTGATGTCCAGTAATGACAGTCAACATCTAAAGTTCCTGCTGATATTGCTTTTGCTGTGCTGTTTCCTTCACATCATCTGTTGAGGGTTACTTCTTAATTTTCTGTTGTATTTCATCAATCTTCTCCATTTCTCTGAGCTCTAGTCTTGATTTTCTTTTTGTTTTCTAGTTTAAGCCTCTACAAAATGTTGCTTGTAGTTCCTCAAACAACCACTGGGGGCTGGTTCCCAACGTGAACCCATCACCACGACCCATACAACTTTTTATCTGAAATAAACACAGGTCAAATAATACAATCAATAAATTATATATCAAATACTATAATAAATTCATTTTTTTAATCAAGGCGTGGTTTTTAAAGTAATAGCTACCTCTGGTTGAACCAGCTTCACCTCCCAGGCCCTCCCTAACCAGGCCGGACATGTTCTGCTGTGTTCCTGGTGGACCCTGACTGTGGGTGCAGGAAACCGGATCTGCCAGGATGGCTGGGCTACCAAGCAACCGTGGCTCAGAGCTTGAACACTCCGCCACTCCTCATTCCAGCTCTGGCAGCACTTTTCTGGATGCTGTTTCAGTCGCAACATCTGAAATGGGGATGGATAGACAACTTCTATCAGAATGAATGTAAGACAAAGTTTGTTAGCATCATAGGTAAAGTAGACGTTAATAAAGTCGCTATAGTTCCAAGGTCACACGCTGTTTACTGGAAAAGAAGCAGAGTCTGGTGAAAAGTAAAAAAGTAAAGTGTGAAGTAAAAATATGCCCAGTAGAGTTCAGAGGAAACTGCATGATTTGGATGATTGTTCTGTGTTTTTATCTCTTTACATGTCACATTTCATTTTCAAAAGCAAACTTGATCTGTTAGAATAAGAGCAGCCTTAACATCACACAGAACTCCTTCACCATCCTTCTCTGAGTGAAATGGATTGCTCGATTATGTGTACGTTTCTTTGAAAAGAAAGACTGTTCCTCACAATTAACCTCAGTCCCTCTGCACGACTTTGAAACATTCTTGATGGAGCACACAAGCGCCGTGGAGGACAAACTCAAGAAGTATTAATATGGAGAGGTTCATGATGATATTTACGAAGAGAGATCCTACTTGAGCTGCAGCTCAATATCCTTTACACGAGAAATTACATATCTCGTGATTTTTAAATGTCAGTATATTTACTCTGTGAAGTGGTTCTCACTCCCAAAGCAGTGAAGCATGAATCTTTATGTCAGATTACAACAAGAACTAGTTTTCAGTATCTTTGCTGTGACCTGGAAGGCCTCGCTGGTTATCTGTCCCTTTTCTTGTTAAGTGAGAAATGAAAGTGAAGGGTTGTCTTTGGTCATGCATCCCTTAGAGAACAGCTTCAGTGGGACATTAATGAAAGGGCTAAAGTCTGAAGGGAATCGCTCCGGTCCAGTCTCTTACAGAGAAGTCATTTCCCAGAGTGCCATTTCAGAGAAGCTGCAGCTCCCACCTGATTCTTTTTTATTTCCTCAAAACCCAGTCCGAACCAACCTGTTGCTCCAACAGGAACACAGCTGTCAAACCAGTCTCCCAGAGCTATCTTGGAACAGATATTGAAGTGTTAACAGTCTATCAGTGAGGCAGTTGTGCTTCGCGTCTTTGTGCTGTGCAGCATAAGATGTGTGCATCTTTTCTAAAGTATTAAAAGTTTCAAATTAAAGTAAATATTAAAAAGAAAACCCTGAGTCGACTGAGATTCAAAACAAAATAGGACTGCATAATTTAAGTCAAGTTACCATTAAAAAAAAAAAAAAAAAAAGAAAAAAACAGAGAAAGAGAAGATGAAACCATTTTTAAGTACGTCATCCAAAGAATCGCTGGCTGTAAAAATTTTAATTGCAAACAGTGCAAGGATACCAACCACGGGAGTGTAAATTCATTTGTTTTGTTTTTTTAATTCAAAAACTCTTTCTTTGTAGGATTGTGTTGTTGAGTTTAAATTGTCACATTTATCTTCAGGACAGACAAAACATGAGCGCGGCAATTATAAGTGACACTTTTCTTGGTTTGTATCATTACCTCTTGACCTAAAGAGAAATGTAAGTAGTTACTACAACAAGCGATCGTCTCTTTCCGGTTTGTTACACATGTCATGGCTCAGCCAGACGATGAGTAGCCGAACATTAGTGTAGTGCCTTATTCTGCTTTAGAGCAGTTACACGTCATTATTCCCGACCTCAGGGGTCTTGTGTTCTCACGCACCTTTTAGGTTCTTTTTCAAGACCGAATCAGAACCCTAAAATAGCTCACACCAACAATTTTAATGGCACAATTTGCATTTCTCTCTGATCCTGGCTTGTTTTCACACAGGAAATTGTGTGAATGCTTTCATGTAATATACAGTCTGTCCTTTCTGCTATTCTGCTGACTGAAGGATAAAATATTTTACATAAGTTTTCGGTGGCCTCGCTCTACTGGTTTACCCACTTGGAGGAGCCGCCACCAGCTGAAACCTGGCCGTTGTCCTACTCCTGCAGCAGCAGCAGCAGCGGCGGCATCACAAACCGGAGCCACTACGACTGTGTGTCCCACAGGAACAACCACGTAGAAAGTTTATTGCTGTTTATTCAGCACCATTTGAATAAAGCAGTCAGTGGCCAGTGACATGAAGGACTTGTTGCTGACTGTGGACCATAAAACAGGAGAAAGGGATCATAAAGCTTTATGAAAGCACACATTGGCAAGGATCAAAATCATGTGATTAAATCATCATCTGGTAAGTCATCAACCCTCCGCCACCGTATGAGCCACAATTGTTCAGTTTGTCACGAATTGTGATGCCGCTGAAATTTCTGCATTTGGATGCCATGAACATCACCTGATCTTTATGGACCAACGTTACACTCTTCTGCTGAATTTGTTGCACAAACTGGCTGGTGAAATCACATCATCAAATATAAAGAAGCAATCTTCAAAAAATAATGAAGCTTGGAATAAGGAATGGAAGCCAATAAGCCATGAATGGAAATAGATTTACATCTTTGCTATAAATTGAAAAAGAAGCCAAGTTTGTGGTCAATGTAGAGTACAAATATACATTAGAAAACCATGCCCTGTGTACAGCCCCGTATGCTCTCATGAATGACACCAAAATAATGACATTTCCAGAGTTGGGTAATTAGTTTAGTAGTTTCCACTGTGTGAAAACATGTTTATTCAGAAATATGATGTGCTAATGACATAAAATATATATATCTGTGACAACAGCCTGCTGTTTTTGGAAATATTTCAACACTTTGTTTGCACTGTCTCATCTGAGTAATAATACGGTAGATGTTGACAGACAACATATGACCTAATTACTATCAGTTTTTTTTATAAATTCCCTGGCAAAATAAAGCTGCGTTTTTTCAAAAAGAAAGTGCCAGAAGAAATAAAAGTCTATGTTTTTAAATCACGATTTAGCTCATAGTCAGGAATATTGTG